>JAJOOO010004377.1:0-56511 GCA_029582685.1 Solanum piurae | reverse complement strand
TATCATTACTAAGACACACCAAGATCTCCCTTAAATGTCTACTTGTGCAATGTCTAGATGATGTCCCATTCCACCACCTATCCTAAGTAGTACACCCTTAAGAGACCCTAGTTCATTCATTCATTAATGTGGGGGAAAAGCCTTAACCGACATAGACCATGGAGCTTGACATGGAATCCCGATAGTACCCTTACCGGATGAGGGATCCCCACTTGCCTAAGGTAGGGTCATTCTTTTAGCCTTTACGTGGTAGAGACCACTAGCTAGTCCTATGTTGGCAGATAGTTAAGGGATATAAGGATTGCTTCTAAGTACCCAACTAACGACGGGGCACCCATCTTAAGGGTTGCTACTAAATACTCACATCTCAACTAACAAAGGAGTATCCACCCATCTTCATTTCCTCTCGGTGCTAGAAATTACTCCACCATGGAGTTTGGACATTTTTTTCATTCATTCATTTAGGGATAAGGATTGCTACTAAGTACTCTCATCTCAACTCATGAAGGACTACCCATCCTAGCCCAACATTCATTCATTTAGGGTTAAAGATTGCTACTAAGTATGCTCATCTCAACTCACGAAGGAATACCCATCCTAACCCTCATTCATTCATTAAGAAAGATCTTGGATTCAAAGATGAGAAAACCTTTCATCTAGGAACCCCATTCATTTAAAGGAGTATTTTATGAGACTATCCTTACAATAGACCCAACATTCATTCATTAGCATTAACTCCCATTCTTTTCATTCATCCTTCACTAGGTGTGAGAGTAGGTAAACATAGTCTATCCTAACCTCAGCTTAATTATAAGTCATTCAAAGAAGACAACAACCAAGCATAACACATAAAGTCTCTACACAAGGTCACCTTTCATGCTCTTAGACCATACACAAATTTACATCATATCACATTACCTTCACATAATCAACATTACTCAAAACAACAACCATCCAACTTTGCCTACAAGGCCATGATCAAAACATGCTTATAAAGTAAACACCTCCCTATTTTCAAAGGGATCAAATCTTACAATTCTAACATCTACAACTTCATCATCATCATAAACCTTAGATCACAATCGTCCATTCAAGACCAACATCCAATGTAACACAATTGACCATCAATTCCTCAGAATTCAATATAGAACAATACATAAATCAATAGCCCATAACAATCTACACATTAATAGCTCATAATCAATAGACCCACTTTAGACCCAAAAATTAGGGTTTCAAGCTATGCAAGGGTTCATGCAGTTTTTGAACTTAAAACCATCAATAGTAACATAAATAACCACTTGAAATACTTTCATGCAAGAATCCAAGTTTAGAATTGAAATTGGGGTTTTTAGTGTTTTTGAAAAACATTGAAATCACATTGATTTGGCTCTTTGATTGAAAGGAGAATCAAAGATAAAATCACCATACCTTCGTGATTATTTTCCTTGGAAAATGAAGGAGAGATCAGTAGGAACCCATCCCCTAGCTTGAAGTTTCATCAATGGCTTCGATGGAGTTGTAGAGAGAGAATTTATTTGAGAGGAAAAGTTCAATTTGAAGAATGAGGTCTTATTCTAGGTCTTGGGGTTTTAACCCACTTAAAATACCCTAAAATAGGTAGAATAACCGATTATAATAATTCTCCAGAGTACCCAAACTACCCCTCACTTAGTTGGACCTTTTTAAACAAGTCAAACTTGAGTTTTATTTTCGCATATTTCATCGTAAAACAAGTCCGCGACGCGGAGGTGTTCCCACAAGTTCTGAAATTAAATTTCGAGATAGAAGAGTTCACGACACGTCCCCGACGCGGACCAAACATTTGTCCCTTGGTGGATCTAATCCGCGACGCGGACATGCTCCCTCCATGAGCAATCTGCAAGCTGCCTTGGCAGCTTGTTTGGCCAAGGGTTGGGGTCCTCCTCAGGGATCCTTAGGGTGGTCCCGGGGAGTCGTACCCAAACGTTTTGACCCTAAAAACATTTATTAAGACACTAGGGTCACCTCGACTGATTTTAGACTCCAAACAACACATAAAAACATGAACAACATACTAGAACACACCAACACGTATAAGACTAGTTTCCGAACGTCTTCGACATCTCTTGACGTTTGACTTCCAAACTATTTAAAATAGACTATAAAGGCTATTCTTAATTATTTTAGCAAGTTATTAATGCATAAAACCCATGTGAGGCTCTACTTTATCTTATTTCATTTTGTGGGGCGTTACACCTTAGTGTTACCTAAGAGATGGTTCTAATGTGTTACAATGATTTATATGATGATCATGCTTGTGATGTATGATTTTATACTAAAAATGCATGATGATTCTCAAACTTGTTAAATGCATAGTTTTTAAACTAAAATGTCCTTTTAAGCATGATTTTTGCATGGCTATCATACTTAGTGCATTTTTGTACTAACTCATATTTCTTCTTCATTTTTCTACAAAGTGTAGGTTACAATTCTTAAGGTGATTTCTTTGGATTCAAGCATGGATCTACTATTCTCCTAGCTTGTGGTGAGTCATCAAAATTCGAGGACATATGAATATTTAGTAGTTTCTTTCATGTTCTTTTATGTTTCAGACTATGTTGAAGGGCTATGACCCTATTATTGATTCAAAGTTGTATTAGATGGCTAAATGAGAAAAAGTTAGACTTACTCTTGCTGTTATAAAAGACTTCGATTGTATGGATAAAAGTTTTAATAATCTGCATCATTTCTTATGTCTTATGTTATGAATTCTATGAGTCTTGCATGAGGATCTTCGGAGTCTTGTACGCCATGTCACGTCCGGGGTGTAGGCTCGGGTCATGACAAATACGGTATTACAGCACAACATTTTGGGATGGTTTTTAGATGATATCTCATAAGGCACATCGAGTAGAGTCTTATTTATGAGTGTGAAGCACTCCACATTTATGAATGAGAGGCTATAAAATGTTAGTAAGCTACACTTCTTTCATTATGTATAAGTCGTGCCATAGATTTTAAATCTATAAAGTCCATCTCCTATTCCGTCTTTTGTGTCTTCAGGTTATGAATACACGAAGTGCTAACCCAAGGAGAATGAAGGATAACAATGTCAATGAAGAAGCTCATCAAGTGAACGAAGGTCCTGAAGTTCCTCAAGCTCCTATTGATACGGGGGCTATTACAAATGTGGAAATAAGGTCGGTTCTCCAAGTATTTACCAAAGCCGTGATGACCCAAGTCAATAGGGATACTAGGACTTATGTGAATCATAATATAAATATCGTGGCTTCTAGATTGAGGGATTTTGTTAGGATGAACCCTCCCGAGTTTCTTCGTTCTAAGGTGGGAGAGGATTCTCAAAAATTTATGGATGAGGTTTACAAAGTAGTTGATATTATTGGGGTAACTTTGGTAGAAAACACGGGGCTAGCCGCTTAACAATTGAAGGATGTGGCTTAAGTTTGGTATACTCAATGGAAGAGAAATAGGCCGGTAGGAGCGGGTCCCATAGATTGGGATGTGTTTAAGAAAGCATTTATTGATAGGTTCTTTCACCACGAGTTTAGGGAGGCCAAGGTAGAAGAATTCATAAACCTTAGGCAAGGTGGCATGACTGTTCAAGTGTATGCTTTGAAATTTACCCTATTGTCCAAGTATGCTCCATCTATGGTGGCGGAGACGAGGGATGAGATGAGTAGATTTGTGATGGGTGTGTCCAACTTAGTTGAGGAAGAATGGTGTACGACAATGCTCCATTATAACATGAATATCTTTAGTATGCTCAAAGAATTGAGGAGTCAAAACTTTAGAGAGATGAAGACAGCTAGGTTCGATGAACAAGGCCAAACAAGGTTCAAAAAGAGAACCTCTAACCAAGACCCTTCCAACACTCCTAGGGTTAACCAAGAGAAAGGTAGTGGGTTTCCATTTCCTAAACCTACTTGCACCCATTGTCGAAATAAGAACCATACGAAGTGCCTAGCCGGTACGAATGGGTGTTATGGTTGTGGAAAGAGTGATCATCAAGTGAGAGATTTCCCTACACTTACGGTAAAAGGAAGAGAGGCCAAGCAAGCTTCTCTTACAGGCACGGATCCTAATGCTCCAAAGTATGATCGTTTCTATGCACTCCGGTCTAGAGAGGACAAAAGAGCCCTTTCGGATGAAGGCACCAGTATGTTGATAACTCCTTATAGATGTAAATATTTTATTAAGGTCCCTATGCTATTTGATATATTTTCATGTTAGACTTAGTATTGGTTTACTCCCAAGAGGGAGATTGTATGCTTAGAAGGCAAGGTTGTTGAGAGTTCCGATATCCTTATCTCTTTCTTCTATTCTTATTCAAGCTTGAGTCAAATAGTTCATTGTGGCTTGTTTCATGTTTTGGAGTCATGTGTGATTTATGTGTTTCCATGGTCTCCTTATGTTATGCATGTTCTTGATAAATTCATTTTAATGAGAAAATGAGTTTTAATGGTTTCACTCCTCATGTTAATGTGCATTTAGTATGAGTTGCCTATATGTTTCATGAGATGAATTGTTGAACATTCTTAAATGTGCTTTTGAGAATAATTGCATAATTGCTTCATGATGTTATGATGAGCATGATTTGAGTTGGAGAAGGTAATTCCTCCAATGATATGAGAAATGTTGAAGTTTTCATGGATAATGGGTTGTTAGATGTAGTTCCTTCTTCCTTGTGTTGCAGTGAGTATGTTAAAACGGAGTTGATTTTTCCTCTTTTGAATGGTGCATTATTTTAATGTTGCATGCATGATGGGCTGCTAGTTTTGAGTCTTTAATTCCGTAAGGTGTCTAGATCTTCATTCGAGGACGAATTTTCCCAAAGAGAAGATAATGTAACACCTCGGAAATTAGTAGGTCAAACTAGAGCCTAAACGTGAGGATTAACGTCAAGGGTTAAGGGCAAGGGCCAAGGATTTTGAGTGAGGGCCATGGCTAGGGGGTAAAGTCTGCCAAGAAAACACTTAGCCACTGTCCACCATGACCACGAGGGTCTTCAAGACCCGTGATGGACACCACGAGTCATGGTACCAAACGTGGTTTGTGAGGCAGTAAGCCCCAAAGGCTGCCAAGAAAAGTGCTGCCTTCACGAGCCACTTCACGGCTCGTGGTGATGACCACGGACCATGGGAAGGGTCGTGGGTTTGCTTTAGCCTCAAGGGAGGCTTGCCAAGTTTAGTAGGGCCACTGGTCAAGGGACCACGGGCACCACCACGAACCGTTGTGCCCTTGATAGGTCGTGAAGGTGGGCGTAGTCCCTGGGAAGGGGCTGCCTTGTTAGGGGTGCTTTGGTAAATTCCAAATTATTTAGTTAATTAATTGGGTCAATTTATATTGTTTTAATTCACATATATAAATGCTTTAAGTCATAAACCACTCCATTTACTTCATTAACTCCAAAGACTCAAATCAAACCCAAAAGAGTTCATCTTCTCCAAAATTTCTCTCTCTAGAATTTCCAAAGAAGAAGAAGAAGAAGTGGAGGCTAGGGCTTGAAGAACCAAGGTATTTCTTTTCAATTTAGTGGTAAAACTCCATTAAAGTATGGTAGTCTTGATTAATGGAAAACTTTCTTCAATGGAGCCTTGAAACATTCAATTTCAAAGAAGAAAATTCTCCAAAACCTAGGTTTTCACTCCAAGTCATGGATTCTCACTAAAAATGTTTTTAATGATTTAATTATCGTATATTATCAATTAATTTTTGTTTTAGTGTTGTTTTATGATAAAATCTCCCATGAATCCACGAGTTCCCCATAACCCTAATTTATGAGTTTGTGATGCAGGTGAATTGTAGGAAGATGAATATTATGGAATTGTTCTTGTAGTAGTTTAATTACTTAAAAATGTTATTATCCATGCTTAATTGTAGTAATTCT
Organism: Solanum piurae; assembly: GCA_029582685.1. Taxonomy (NCBI): domain Eukaryota; kingdom Viridiplantae; phylum Streptophyta; class Magnoliopsida; order Solanales; family Solanaceae; genus Solanum; species Solanum piurae. Next base: position 50,621 of record JAJOOO010004377.1, on the reverse strand, counting down.
AGGTGTGTTGGTGAATTATGATTCATGGTCGTTTAAGGGCAAATTGTGAGAATTTGTATAATCATGATGCTTATGTACATGCTTTGTGAATATATCGAAAGTAATGTGATCATGACTGAAATGCTATTGTGTTGTTGTTGAGAGGCTATTCTCAATTATAAACTTGTGAATGATGATTACATGTTGTGAAGGTTTCCTTAATGTATAATTTACCATGAATTGGTAGGCTTAGGGCATCCTCTTCTTGTTTAACTAAAAGTATCTTGACTTAATGAACCTTGAATCGGTAGGCCAATGGCATCCCTTTCATAATTGATTAATGAAGTATTCTAGGAGTTGTCTTGAACGCCTAGAATCGGTAGACCAACAGTAACTTTTTCATGATGAGTCCATGAACTACTATAATGATGTACCTTGAATCGATCGACCTAGTGGTAGCCCTTTCATGAGGATTTAATGAGCTATCCTAATAACGTACTTTGAATCGGTAAACCTAATGGTATCCCTTTCATTTGTGTAATAATTTACATTGGGTCGGTAGGACAATGGCATCCCTCTCATGTGTAATAAATTAACTACTCTATGGGAATTTAATGATTAGCACCGAGTGGATAATGTGAAGTGGAGTCTCTCCCTATGTTAGGTCGGGTTTCTAGTAACAACCTTCTTATCCCATAACTGTGTGCCCACATAGGTTATTAGCTAGTGGATCCACCTAAGCTAAATTACCAGTTCTACCTTAGGCAAGTAGACCAACTCTTTTCGGTGTGGGACATGACACCAGATTCCATGATTTGCTCACATGGTCTACGTTGGTTAGGGTTTATTGCCATCATGTGAGTTATGTGCTATGGTTAGTCAATAGGTCTATGAAGTGTGGATGGTAGTATGGGATTCCATTCATGCATTGCATGGTTAGACTTTGAGAGTGGCTACGGTGTGTTTCTCAAATGTCATAAACATCTAATGCAATTAATGTGCTAATAATGATGCTATTGAGAATGTTGGCATAAAGACTAAATGTAATGATGAATTTTTAATTTAGATTGTTGCTTTCGTTGACATGACTGTTTAAATGAGAATGTTCCCTATCTATGAATATTAACTAAACATGAGAATGAGGAATGGTAAGTATTTTTAGGGTGGCCTCAAATGGGTATTTAGTATGAGTTGAATTATGGGATGCCATTCATACATTGCACAAGTATACCTTAGGGTTACCTAAGAGATGGTTCTAAGTGTTACAATGATTTATATGATGATCATACTTGTGATGTATGTTTTTATACTAAAAATGCATGATGATTCTCAAACTTGTTAAATGCATTGTTTTACACTAAAATGTCCTTTTTAGCATGATTACAAAGTGTAGGTTCCGGTTCTTAAAGGTGATTTTTTTTATTCAAGCTTGGATCGACTATTCTCCTAACTTGTGGTGAGTCCTCAAGATTCAAGCACGTATGCATCTTTAGTAGTTTCTTTCATGTAATTTTATGTTTCAGACTATGTTGTAGGGCTATGACCCAATTATTGATTCAAAGTTGTATTAGATGGCTAAATGAGACAAAGTTAGACTTCTGCTTTCTTTTATAAAAGACTTCGATTGTATGGATAAACGTTTTAAAATTCTGCATCATTTCGTATGTCTTATGTTATGAATGGTATGAGGATTGCATGAGGCTCTTCAGAGTCTTGTACGCTGTGTCACGTCGTGGGTGAAGGCTCAGGTCGTGATAGTAGCGGTAGGTGACGTGACGGGCAATGACAAAGTTCAAGCTCATCAATAAGACAAAGGTATTGAGGAAGAAGAAATACTTATCTAACAAAGCATTGCCAAAGGGTCACAAAAAGATGTATAAAAAATCAATCCAATCCAAAAAATGGTGCAACCTCTACCCAAAATACCTCCTCCATTTCCACAATTCCTCAAGAAGAAGAACGAAGATGAGAAGTTCAAGAATCTTTTATCGGTGTTCAAGATATTATCGATTAATCTCCCTCTAGTTGATGCATTGTTGGAGATGCCGGGTTATGCCATGTTTATGAAGGAGTTAGTCACAAAAAAAGATTCTTGGACTTTGAAACGATCAAAGTTTCTCATAGTTGTAGTGCAATTATGACTATGGAGATGATTAAAAAGAAAGAAGATCTAGGAGCGTTCACCATCCCCTGTATCATCGACATGCTCCAATTTTCCAAGGCCCTATGTGACTTAGGAGCAAGCATCAACCTAATGTCATACGCAATATATAAACAACTTGGGTTGGGTGAACCGAAATCCACAATAATGAGACTCTTGATGGCAAACCGATCAATTAAAAAACCTGTGGGGATACTATGATATCTTAGTAAAGGTTGACCGATTAATTTTCCCGGAAAATTTTGTCATTCTCAATTGCTAGAGCGATGGTGAAATTCCCATTATTTTGGGAAGTCCATTCTTTGCAACCGGGAGAGCGTTCGTGGATGTTGAAAGTGGAGAACTAAAGTTCCGGGTGAACGAAGATGAAGTAACCTTTAATGTTTGTAAGTCAATGAGGCACCCAAGCAATATTCACGTGGTCTATACTATTGATGTTACTGATGAGGCGGTGGCTAGTGTGAACCATCTGATGTGTATGAGTGAACCACTTGAGGCCGTGCTTGCTAACTATGATTAGTTCGAAGTTCAACGGTACAAAGAGGTAGTAGATTCTCTTTCAGGCATGGGGGAACATTCAAAGACTCCATCGAAGCTGGACATTGATATAAAAATTTGAGAAAATCCTCCCGCAAAGCCATCAACGGAAGAACCACCGAAGCTTGAGTTGAAAGTGATTATGTCCCATCTCTGATATGCTTTCTTGGGGGAAAATAACACCTTACCTGTAATCATTGCAGCTGATATACTTGAATGGCAAGTAAAATTACTTGTTCAAGTGTTTTGAAGACATATCAAAGTTATAGGCTGGGTTATCGCTGACAAAGTGGGCATTTCTCTTGGCATTTGCACTCACAAAATTTATCTTGATAATGAATGTAAGCCAAGTGTTGAACATCAGTGGTGATAGAACCCACCGATGCAAGATGTGGTAAAAAAAAAGATAATAAAGTTCTTGGATGCAGGTGTGATCTACCCTATTACGGATAGCAAGTGGATAAGTCTAGTACAATGTGTACCAAAAAAGGGAGGCATCACACTAGTCCCAAATGAAAAGGGGGAGCTTGTGTCTATGAGACCGGTAACTGGATGGAGAGTATGCATGGATTACCAGAAGTTAAACTCATGGACCAAAAATGATCAGTTTCCCATGCCTTTCATGGATCAAGTGCTTGATCGACTTCCAGAAAGAGGATGGTATTGCTTTTTGGATGGGTACTCCAATTATAATCAAATCTCAATTGCTCTAGACGACTAAGAGAAAACCACCTTCACCTGCCCATATGGAACTTTTTCTTTCAAACGGATGACATTCGGGTTATGTAATATTTCGGCAACGTTTCAACGTTGCATGCTATTTATTTTCACTAACATAGTGGAATATTCAATGGAAATCTTCATGGATGACTTCTCGGTTGTGGGTGATACTTTTGAAGCAGTTTAGCACACTTGGGACAAGTTCTTCAAAGATGCGTGGAGACAAATTTGGTCCTAAATTGGGAAAAATACCACTTCATAGTTAGGGAAGGTATAGTTCTTGGTCATAAAGTGTCACAAAAAGGGTTGGAAGTTGATAAAACAAAGATAGAAGTGATTGAAATAATACCACCACCAATTTCTGTGAGGGTTATTCGTAGTTTCTTGAGGCATGCCAGCTTTTACCGGAGCTTCGTCAAAGACTTCTTAAAAATGCACACCCTCTATGCAAACTTTTGGAGAAAGAGGTAAAATTCAACTTTGATGATGTGTGCATGGTGGCCTTCAAGTGTTTGAAATAAAAATTGATCTCCACTCTGGTTATCATTAGTCCCGATTGGTCAGAACACTTTGAAGTGATGTGTGATGCAAGTTGCATGGCATTAGGTGTCCTATTAGGGCAAAAGCGCAACAAACTATTTCACCCCATTTATTACACAAGCAAAACTCTAAATGGTGCTAAACGTAATTACACAGAACAAGAATTACTTGCGGTAGTATATGTGTCTGAGAAATTTCGAGCATACTTGCTAGGCACTAAAGTGGTTGTTCACATTGAACTTGCTGCTCTGTGCTATTTGATGGCAAATAAGGATGCCAAGCCAATATTGATAAGGTGGGTGCTATTGTTGCAAGAATTTCACTTTGAAGTCAAGGATAAAAGAGGTTGTAAAAATCAGGTGGCTGACGACTTATCAAGATTGGAAGGCAAGGAAAATGACGAGTTGTAGGTAGACATAAATGATGCCTTTCCCGATGAACAGGTACTCACAGTGACTCTCGAACAAACTCCTTGGTATGCTGATTTTTCTAATTACATGGTGTGAGGATTAATGTCGGAAGAACAAAACTTCTATCAACAAAAGAGGTTCTTGTTTGACGTCAAGAAGTACTTTTGCGATGAACCATATTTATTCAGAGAGTCTGCAGACCATATCATTAGGAGATGTGTGCGGAGAAAGAAGTCAATGAAATTCTCCATCCTTGTCATGCTTCACCGGTTGGGGTCATCGTGGTGGGGTGCGTACAACTGCTAAAGTTCTTCAAAGTGGTTACTATTGGCCGTCCCTTTACAAAGATGTCCATGAGTTTGTTAAGAAGTGCACTAAATGTAAGAAACAAAGTGGAGTGTCTAAAAGACATGAGTTGCGTCTCACGGCTATTTTAGAGGTTGAGTTATTTGAAGTTTGGGGAATAGATTTCATGGGTCCATTGTGAGCTCGTTTGGTAATAAGCACATTTTGGTGGCAGTACATTATGTTTCTAAATGGTTGGAGGCTATCGCACTACCAAACAATGAAGGGAGGAGTGCTGTTCAATTCTTAAAACGCTAAATCTTTGGAAAAATTGATACTCCTCGGGCTATTATTAGTGATGGGCGATCCCATTTTTGTAACAAGTTTTTTGCATCCGCATTGATAAAATATGGCGTGAAACATAGAATAGCAACTCCATATCATCCCCAAACAAGTGGCCAAGTGGAAGTGTCGAAATGGGAGATCAAGAGTATCTTGGCCTAGACAGTAAATGCAAATAGAACCGATTGTTCTCGAAAGCTTGATGATTCATTCTGGGTGTATCGCACTACCTAAAAAACACCAATCGGTATGTCCCCGTATCAGCTAGTCTTCAGAAAATCTTGCCATTTACGGAATGAATTAGAACACTAAGCATTATGGGCATTGAAGGCTCTAAATCTGGACTGGGCGAAGACTTGAAAAGAAAGAGTAGATCAGTTAAATGAATTGGACGAATTCAGGTTCAAGGCTTATGAGAGTTCAAATCTCTACAAGAAAAAGCTGAAAAACTAGCATGATTCTAGAATCCTTAAGAGAGAGTTCCAAGTTGGAGATTGGGTGTTACTATATAATTCTCGACTCATGCTCTTTTCGGGAAATCTCAAATCGAAATGATCAGGTCCATTTAGAGTAACAAGGGTGTTCACAAATGGTTCCATTGAAGTCAAAGGTAAAGAAGGACGTGCATTCAAGTTGAATGGGCAACGTTTGAAGTTGTACTTTGGATAATGCTAGGAGGTTTCTTCGATTAAAATGGTGTGTCTGGAAGATGCTTGAGAGCATTTCCACGTCGTGCCACAACGTTAAATAAGGTGGTCTTGGGAGGCAAGCCAAGTGTTAGTGTTTCAAATAATGTGTGTTGATTGTTCAGTTGTAAGAAGTTGTGCGAGGTGAAAATTCCATTGGTGGATCGCCGAAGCTGTTTGGCGAGCCCTACATAGTTTGCCTTCTGGACCTTGAAAATGGGGCTGAGATACTAGAACATTAGGCGGGGAACCTTCATCACTCAGTGACACGCCAATGTGATTGGGCAACCTGAGTTTCCTTCCCTTCTATTCTAGCTCAGATTGCCTGACCTTATAGATTGTTTGGCGATGTTGCAAGTCCATTATGCGATGTGCTGATCTATTTGACGATCTCCTTCTAGTCTTCCTTTTCGCCTCCTTTATGAATGGGTTGCACACTGGAAATCTTGGCGATATCCAGACCATTGGGCGAATTGCCAAGTAATTCGACGACTATTACAAGTTTTCAACTAATGGCCGCCTAGTGAAGATTCCTTGTCACCTTACTCTGCGTATTTACATACCAGTAGTTTATCATTATTTTTCATTTTTCCTATTGTTTGTTCTCTACTCACATTGAGGACAATGTTGGATTCTTTTGGTAGGGGTAGGCGTTTGGTCATTAAGTCCCATGCTCGTTCGAAAAAGTTAAATGTTTTTTGAGTATTGGTTATGATCAATACCGATGACTTAAATAGTGCTCTTAAATGAACAAAAATGAATGCGCGACTACGATGAGGCCAAATGAAGTTGCATAAACAACATGTGAACTTTTAGCATCTCGTTGTGACTTGCCGATTATTGAATGAGTCTCTTGTGATGAACACTAGTGAAAGTATGGAGTATCGTTTGTTATTGGTGCCAATGCCTTGTGTGATGAGCTTATCATGAACATTGTGTGATGACACCTAGAATTTTCCCCGTTGGTCCAGTTTACTAAGTGATGCAAGCTCTTGAAATTATCTTAGGCAACAATTTTAAAGAGTGAAACAATTTGACAATATACGTATTTTGTGGCCATCCTTGTGAGATGTGTGAACCTTTCTTGAACCCCTTTGAGCATTATCCTTTTCTTGGAAGAAACTTGAGCAATTGAGACCCCTCTTTATCCATTCACCCATAATCCTCATGAAGTGTAGTTTGTTTGAATAGCCAACTTAGGCCTAAAGCCTAAGTTGGGGGTTTGGTGAAAACATGAGGTAGATCAAGAAGTGTGAAGAAATCCCCCTTTATCCATGAATTTTAAAAAAAAAATGGAACCCCTCCATATAAAAATAAGAGAGTAACAAAAGAAGAAAGAAAAAGAAAAATAATGAAAAAGTTGTAAAATAAAGCGGAGAAAGTTGCAAAAGAAATAGGGTGTCCGGTATTCCATTGGAAGTTGAATAATGGGGTAAATTATGAGCATGATTAAAAGGTTGAAGAAAAGGAAGAAAGTTATATTCAGACCACATTTCATGAGGGTAGCAGCCACTGAGCCTAAATGATCATACATTTACACTCAGTCCCGTTACAAGCCTTGAAAACACCATTTCGATCTTGTGTGAGCGGAAACAAATGTTGATTGTAATATAAAGGGAAAACCTATGGGGGAAGTCTTGCATGTGTTCATCTTTAAGAGTGTGAGAGTCATGTGTGATTCCAGAGCTATGAATTGTTGAAGGCTAGTGTGTGAATATGGAATCATCTTTGTGTGAGGGCATTTGAGTACCTTTATTGAGCATGAAGTTGCATATGTAGCAAGTATTGTGAACTTGAGCATCTTTGATAATGATGAGTCACAATTGGAATATTCGAGTGTACAATTGATCCTTGCATGATTAAGTTGAGTCTTGTGATATGCATTCTTGATTGAGTCTTATGTATCACTTTTTGAGACATCCTTTTTAAATGGCTGAACTTGAGTTTACTTAAGGACAAGCAAAAGTTTTACTTAGGGGTGTTGATGAGTCCGAGATTTGGACTCATTAAGGGCTTTGTTTACATAGATTTAGTGTCCTCAAATGCTTAATTTGTGCCAATAACTAATGATAAATCCTTGATTTTCAGATATATGGATTGAGGAACAAAGCTAGGATATAAGTGGGCAACAAAGGCAATAGAAGCTGAAAAAGAGAGCAAAAATAAGCCTGATGATGGCCGAGATTATTCGGTGAATCGCCAAAGTTACTCCTGGATCGCCTAAAGTGATGGAATATTGAGCCTGGAATAGAAGGAACTAAGGTGAATTCCATTCCTCATCATTGAATCACCGACTGCATCGGCGAAGGACAATCCTGTTGTAGAAAGTACTTATTGAGATCAAAGTGAATGCAGATTGGCGAGCTAAAAGGCTAAAGAATGAATCGCGAAATCGAACGGCGATCCCAATTTGGATCGCCTAAAGTTATAGTGTTTGGATGAGGGAAAGGTGAAGAAAGAAGGAGAGATGAAAGAATGATCAGCGAGTCAGTGAATGGCAGCGAAGCCCGAATTACCTCGTTGATCGTCCCAAAAATGCCACACCTTAGATTAGTATAAGTTGATTTTTGGAAGAGAGAGAAAGCATTCACAAATTATGAGGAACAAAAGATAGAAAGCAAAAACACTGCTATTGTTGATTTTTAGTAATTTTCCCTATATTTTTCAATTAGGTATTGTAATAGAGTGGAAAATCTTCATAGTAAACTTTTGATTTTCAAATACCCAGCTATGGAGCGTGTAGCAGGTATCAAATTTCATCTTTTTACGATGACTGGCTAAAACCTTAATCTTGGGTGTTTGACAATGTAACTAATTTTTGTGTTTGATTTAATGGGTGTTAGCATTTATTGATTTCCGGTGTTAATTTGAAGTGGGTCTGAGTTATTACTGTGGTTTACTTCTATATTGCATGTCTATCGCATTATAGTTCACAATTTTATGCTTGCTTGAGAAAGAAGCATAGAGCTAAGGTAGTATCTTGGCAGTCGTAGTTAGTGGGTCTTGACGGTTTTAACTTGAGAAAGTGAAACCCAAGTTCCATCCTTGGTGTCTAGATTGAGAGAGTAGATTTGATGAGATTGTGGGCTTTTCTTCTTATGGTATGCATTGAGGTTCGAAAGCACTCACTGGAAATAAGGTATTTGTTTGAGAGAAAAGAGCCTTATCTAAGGTCCATCCTACCCATAAAAAATTAACATGGTTGGTTAGTGATTTGCACCCGTTAAGTTGAATCTAGAAGTTGGTTAGTCAATCCCCAAAACATAGCCTCCTCATTTGATTGTCTCGTGTCTCTTGTTGAAGTGGTTTGGTAGTCTGACAATTATTCACTTAGATTAGTTACGTTGTTTTTGAACTTGGTTCATAAATTCCTCAACGTTAATTTATTCAGCTGCAAAAGTCACTATCATAGTTTCATAATCAAATTCAAAAGAAAGCTACTCTTTGTGGGATTGACCCCAACTCATTTAGTTGGGATTATACTGATGTACGATCATTGACACTTAGAAATGGATGAAGTGTCTTTGGAACGTTAATCAACGACCCAGGAGTATACCCTAGATGTAACATGGCGTATAAGACCCCGAGAGGCCCTATACCAGCCACTAAGTTTTCATAACATAAGAAATAGAACATAAGAAGTAAAGACGATATTTCAAAGTCCAAACATTTTTAAAAAGAAAAGCGGATGTCTAGACACTTTGTCTCTTAAGCCATCTCATACAATAGAATGAAATTGGACCTAGCCCATACATCATGTCCAAAACTGAAAAGTAAGACATAAACTGAAAAAAAAAATCTCCGTCCTCGAAGCAAGAGGACTCACCAAACCTCCGGAAATAAGCCAAGCCAACCTCTAGCCGAGAAATTGAGAACAGTGAATATCGGACCCTACATTTGGAAAAAATGTAGGCAAGAGTATCTATTAGTAAAAATAATGTACCAAGTATGATATCCATGCATAAAATATAGAAATCATTCTAAAACGGGACATTTCATGACATAAAATTGACCAAACTAAAACATGATATAAGAAAGTTAGAAAACATGATTTATAAAACATGGTCAATGCAAGCTTGCACACTTTAAAACCTTTGAACTCATGTGAGATACTTCTTGAAGTAACCTTAGTTCATTATTCATATTGTTGTGGGAATGCGCCTTAACTGACATAGAGACCATGTGACCTATAACATGATCTCCCGATGTATCCCACACCGAAAAGGGTTGTCCTACTTGCAAAGGTAAGGACCATGAACTTTTATCTTAATTGCATCCACTAGCTAATCATCCTATGAGTGCATGTCGTTTAAGGGTTAAGGATATTGATACTAGAAACCCGTCCTCTACTAACGGGAGATCTTCCATCTCAAGAGATTTCTTGTAGAAACCCGACCTCTACTAACTGGAGAGCTTTTATCTCAATAAAATATCCACTCCGTGCTAAGCATAAATCCCACGGAAGGGTCATTTATTACATGTTCTTATCATTCATGGAAAGGGTTGTCCTACTTGCAAAGCTAAGGACCGTGAACTTTTATCTTAAGTGCATCCACTAGCTAATCATCCTATGAGTGCACGTAGTTTAAGGGTTAAGGATATTGCTACCAGAAACCCGTCCTCTACTAACGGGAGAGCTTCCATCTCAAGAGATTTCTTGTAGAAACCTGACCTCTACTAACTGGAGAGCTTTTATCTCAATAAAAATATCCACTCGGTACTGAGCATAAATCCCACGGAATAGTCATGTCTTACATTTTCTTCTCATTCATGGAAAGGTACAATTAAGTAACCAATCAAAGCTAAATTTCATTAGGATAGCTCCATCATTGATTCTATTAGGTGAGAAGACCTTTAAACCATAGAATCCTTATTATGTGAGAAAATCTTTCATAATCATTTTTTAATGAGTTTATGAGAATGCCATTTAAACAACACAACAACAAGAACATCATTGATACTTTACTCTCAAAGCATCCTTAAAGCATTTACATAGGTTTCATAAAAACATGCATAATCTCATACTTTTCTCTTTCAAGGTTCAAAGCCTACTTTCAATCATCCCATATAGAAGTCAAGGATTCAATATGGATTTCATCATAAATTCATGTGATTCTATCACTTCAGGCATAAATTCATAAAACTCCTCTTTGATAAACAAAGACCCACATCATATCTTCACAATTGGAAACTATGGGATTTACATGGGTTCATGAAGAAATATAATTAAATCATAGCATTGGATCAATTCATGCATATAGAACATAATTCAATCATTTATTTCAACTTTGTAGAGAACCCATGGCAATTGAAGAAAACCCTAACAATTTAGGAATTTCTACATTTTGAAATAGGAGAATTTGAGAACTCCATGAATGAAAAGAATTCATGGATGAAAACTACCATACCTCAAGTGCTAATTCTTATATTCAATAGATGAATTGAAATATTGCCTTGAAAACCTAGATGAATCCTTCTTCTTCTTCAAGTTCTAGATAGAGAAATATTTTGAGGGGTGGATTTGATCTTCTTTTGTGATTTTTGAAGAATGACTTGAATGGGTTTAATTTGGGCGTTAAAATTCTTACATTGAGGTATTAGACTTAAGAAAAATGACGTAGTATAGTATTAAAATAATTAGGAAAAGACCCAGCTGCCCCTAAAATAACTGCCAGTGGCTCACCTACGAACCCTATCGACGGATAGTGGTCTGACCTACAGCCCGTGCTTAGATTAAAAGATTATGGTATTTGAGGACCTGACCTACAGACCCCTAACAACGGACTATGTTCTTACCGATGGTCCTTTGGTCAGTCCGTGCTTTGTGGCCCCTAGGAAATTCTTGATGACCAGTCCACGAACTATACCTCTGGTCCGTAGTTCCATCCACGGGCCGTGTTTGGCCTCCATGGATGGCCCCTGCAACTTCTTAAAAGTGGCTACTTAGCCCTAGTCGAATCTGAGGTGTTACATTATCTCCCTCTTGGGAACATTCATCGTTGAATAAGACTCTAGACATCATTTAAAAGAGAGACGTAAATACTAGCAGCCCATCATGCATGCTATCTCATCAAAATGCTCATAACATAGGACGAAACATCGACTCCATGCTAAACATACTCAAAGCATCATACGGAAGGTAGGAACTAGACCTAGCAAACCAACATTTATGAAATTTCAGATTTCTCATATTCAAGGAGGAACTACCTTCTCATAGATAAAAGCATGCTCAACATCCTCTCATGGAGCCTTTATACAATTCATACTCAATATCATAGCTACTGCATGTTCAACAAATCATATCATGAATTCTAGAGGCAACTCATACTCACTGCACAACAACATGAGGAAAATAAAAAAATTACTCATTTTCTTAAAACTTAACTTTTCATTAACATGCATAAATAAGGAAATAATGGAAAATAAATAAAACACAAGACTCCAAAACAAGGAAAAAACAATGAGGAACTCATTACCTCAAGCTAGAGTAGGAGTAGATAAAAAAAAGATGAGGATATCAGGACATCATATCGGCCTCGACCTCCCAAGTAGCACCGATAAGTAATTGGTTCCTCCACAATACTTTCACGAAAGACACTTGCTTGTTTCTCAACTTCTTGACTTGACGGTCTAAAATCTCAACCGGAACCTCTTCATAAGAAAGATTCTCTTTAACTCCCAAACCTTTTAAGAGAATTATGGATGTCGGATCACCAACACATTTCTTTAACATAGAGACATGGAAAACCGGATGCACCGATGCCAACTCATTTGGAAAATCTACTTCATAAGTAACCTTACCAACATGTCTCAAAGTATGATCCTACAAAACAGGTACTAAGCTTCCCTTTCTTTCCAAACCTCATTAGCCCCTTTGTGGGTGAAATTTTCAAGTAGACCCAATCTTGCACATCAAAATCAAGCTCCCTTCTTCTAACATCGGCATATGACTTTTGTTGACTTTGGGCCATTCTCAACCTCTCTCTAATAAGTCGAACCTCATCTATAACTTCATGTACTAATTTGGGACTTATTAGGGAAACTTCACCCACCTCAAACCAACCTATAGGAGATCTACACCTCTTACCGTACAATGCCTCAAATGGAGCCATACCAATACTCGAGTGATAGTTATTGTTATAGGAAAACTCAATGAAGGGTAAATGGCCATCCCAATTACCTTAAAATAAATCACACAAGCTCTCATCATGTCTTACAATGATTTTATAGTACACTCTACTTGCCCATTGGTTTGGGGATGAAAGGTCGTACTAAGCTTAACACGGGTAACAGGGACCCTTTCTTAAATACTTCCAAAAATGAGAAGTAAATTGGGTACCATGATCAGACATAATGGACAAAGGCACTCCATGCAACCTTATCTTTTCCCTCAAGTCATAAACACTAGGAACACACAACCGACCTTGATATCTAAGCACACAATCTCCCCCTTGGGAGAAAGCCTCAATGGACTTTTTAAGCAATGCTTTTTTTAACTCAACCAAAAGTGGATCAAGACCTTGCCTGGTTTTTACATCCACCACAAAAGACGATTCTGAACCATTGTGAACCGTAACACCACCCTTGGTGGAGTCTATAATATGGACACCCAATCAGGCCAATCTATGAAAATCATGAACCAATTCTTTCTTATCATCCTCAACGAGCAAAACTACCCATATACAACTGACTAATAGCATCCGCCACCACATTCGCCTTACCGAAGTGATAGAGAACACTCATATTATGATCCTTCAATCTCTCAAGCCACTTTATTTGGTGAAGATTTAGATCCTTTTGGTTGAACACATATTGCAAACTCTTATGGTCGGTAAACACATCTACATGCACACCATACAAATAATGCCTCCCAATTTTTAAGGCAGAAATAGTCGCCGCTAATTCAAGGAGAGGCAATCGAAGAAAACCCCTTAACAAACCTTATATAGTAACCGGCTAAACACAAGAAAATTCTAATATCCGAAAGAGATAGAGGTCTTGGCCAAATCTTGACCACATCCATTTTAATAGGATCTACCTCAATACCCTTACTTGAAACAATGTGACCTAGAAATTCCACGAACCTTAACAAAAATTCGCATTTGCTAAACTTCCAAAATGTTTTTGGCCCTTAAGAATTTGCAACACAACCCTAAAATGATAAATATGCTCATCCTCACTCCTTGAGTAAATCATAAAATAATTAATGAACACAATCACAAGCATGTCAAGGTACTGTCTAAGCACCCTATTCATCAAATCCATAAATTCCATCGAGGCATTCATCAAACCAAAGGACATAACCAAAAACTAAAAATGACCATATCGAGTTCTAAAAGCCATTTTCAGAATATCTTCTTCTTTCACCCTCAATTGGTGGTAACCCGATCGAAGATCAATCTTAGAGAAATAATATTCCCCTTGAAGTTGGTCAAACAAATTATCTATTTTCGAAAGAGGATACCTATTCTTAATGGTCACCTTGTTCAATTTCCGGTAGTCAATGGAAATACGAAGTGAACTATTTTTTTTAACAAATAAAACTGGAGCACCCCATGGAGAGATACTCGACTGGATATAACCCTTATCCAAAAAATCTTTCGATTGTTCTTTCAGCTCCTTATGTTCCGTAAGAGCCATTCTATAAGGAGGAATATAAATAGGTTGCCTATCTAGGAGAAGGTTGATACCGAATTCTATTTACCTTTTGGGAGGAACACCAGGTAGATCATCTGGAAACACTTCCAGAAACTCATCCACAATGGGAACTGACTCAAGAATGGGGATTTAAGATTCCACACCTCTCACCTAACTATAGGGTAAAGGGAACCCTTAAAAATCATCTTTCTAGCTTTCATATAAGAAACAAGCTGACCCCTAGGCATAGAATTTTCCCCTTTGATTCTAGGATAGGATCATTTGGAAACTGAAACTTGACCACACGAGCTCTACAATCAACATAGGCATAACGAGAGTGCAACTAATCCATACCAAGAATAACATCAAATTCTAGCATATAAAATTCTACCAAGTAAACAAGAGTATCTCTATGGGACAAGGATAGGGGACACCTTCTATAGACCCTCATTGCCACAATTGAACCACCAATAGGAGTAGAGAGAGAAAAAGGTTCTAGGAACACATCCGAAAGAACATCAAACCTCATAGCCACATATGGCATCAGAAAAGACAGGTAGCATCGGGATCAAGTAAAGAATACACATCAAGTTGGAAAACTTTCACTATACATGTAACCACATCAGGGGAACCCTCTTGCTCACCACGAGATTGAAGTGCATAGAATCATTTATTTTTCGGAGCATTGGAACCAGAACCGCTAAGAGGAGCTTGCTGTCCTCTCTTACTCTAGCCTTAAGCATTGGGCAATCCCTCATCTTAAGCCCACTGTTACCACAACTGAAGAAACCATCTGAGCCGGCTAAACACTTACCCTCATGATTCTTTCCACACATAGCACAAGTCGACATAAATAATGAAGATCCATTGCGATTCTCTCCTTGAGGCTTAGGATTAGACACCCTATTTTTGTTGAACTTAGGAGGAGCATTGGAGGAACCTTGACTGGAAAACCTTTGTCGAAATCTAGGATGACCATGTCGACCAAACCTTGCATGAGAGAAATTTACATTACCACTTTTAGCCCTTTTTACCTCAATAGACTTTTGCTAGGGTTTCTCCTCTTCAATCTATATTGAATGAACCATAATATGAGAGATGTATATGTCATTAATGAGCATGGAAGTATGGCACTTTTTTTACAACCATATCTGACACACCCGACACGAACCTACTCATCCTTTCCCTAGAATCGACAACCATTGTTTGAGCATTCATGTATAGTTGTGCTAATTTTAGAGCATATTCCCTCACACTCATATTTCCTTGATGAAGGTTGATGAACTTGATGCTTATCGTGACCAACGACACTGCCCTACGATATGAGTGTCTACGATCGTCGATAATATAGTAACCGAACTGAGGGTTGGGATAATGTCCCAAGGGAGCGGTTTTGAGAATTAATAACCAATTAGAATTTCATTCAAATTAGTCATAGTAAAAGACATTTGCAATAAAAGACATTGTAAATTAAAGGAGGTGACATCAAAGTGTCAAATATCAAAGGGGTTTTTTGTAACTAGTACTAAAACAACAATATAAACAAGAAAATCAAGTATGGTGAAAAGTTATTGAGATGTGACCGCATTACAAGTTGAGACAAATTGTTGGGTACATGCTTTCGATTGAAGATTTGAAAAATAACAGTGACTAGGCTAAGCTTTAAATGGAA
Organism: Solanum piurae; assembly: GCA_029582685.1. Lineage (NCBI taxonomy): Eukaryota > Viridiplantae > Streptophyta > Magnoliopsida > Solanales > Solanaceae > Solanum > Solanum piurae. The sequence continues at coordinate 34,652 of JAJOOO010004377.1, read as the reverse complement.
ATAAGTTCCCTCTCGGGCAACTTACCCCGTTTCAAATGCGTTCCTCTCGGACACCCATTTGCCGTATGAAGACCAGCCTACACCTTACCCCACTCACTCTCTCGAGCTGAGTGTTAGGATATGGGACTAGGGATCACCCTCTCAGGCTGAAGCTCATGTCGACCCACTCCTTAGGCCATCAGTCTAGTGGTTTTGGTTTCGCGACCTCCCTCTCGGGCAAGCCGAAAACACATGGGTGGCTTTGTATTTGCAACTACAAACCCTTTAGATTAAACCACAACCACTAGGTGAAATCACCATTACAATACATCTAACTCATCAGCAAGCAAGACCCTACAAGAATATCAACCCATATTTGCTAAATCACACCCCAAAAATAGGGGGGTTTTAGCCACACATCAAGAAATAAGAAATTATACCTAACATGATAATGAAATCAACTGGGTATAAGAAATTAAACCTTGAATTAAGCAAAATAAAGTGAATAGAGTAGACCCACTTCCAACTTGGGGAAGAACAGCTCCTTTCTTCAAGTTTCCACAAAACCCTCTCCAAACTTAAGAGAAAAATATAAGCTAGAATATGTTCTAAAGTGAAAAATTACTATATTAAAAATGTTCTCACTCTCTCTCTTCTAAAATTCTAAGTAGTATTTATAGTTTTCACAGATTGTGCTGCGGAGGATTGTTCGGCGACATTAGTCGAGATCACCGATGAACTCGGTGATCCACCTTTTGGTCAGGTCATCGCCATCAGTGTCTTTCCTTTTTCATCCTTGTATTCTGGATCATTCAACGGTATAGTACTGCTTCACGAAACTGATCGGCGACTCACCGACTACTCCTTTCCTCGCCTTTTTATCCACTTTCTTCAAGGCTTCGCGTACTGGAACGAAGGGCGGTTCATGTCATTTCGGCGACTCGCCAAGTTAAACTCAGCGATTCACAGGACTCCATTTCTTGTTCTTTTCAGGCCTATTTACTCCATTTTGCGCCTAAGTGTCCATTCTTCCACTAAAACTTCAAATACCTGAAACTTCAACATTCTAATCAGGTATTGAGATAAAACAAGCATTATAGGACACTATTTACATTAAAATAAAGCCCTAAATGAGTCCAATTTATGGACTTATCATAACTCAATAACATTTGCTTCTCTCATCTCAAGGGGACATAACCTATCAAGAAAAGCATCCATAAACATCTCCCAATCAATAGGACCTTCATCTTCTGTTCTCTCATTTTTCTATTGGTATACCATACTTGAGAAACACCTTTTAGTTGATAAGCGGGGAAATCTACCTGTTCTACCGGTGTCACTCCCATGATCACTTAGACCTTGTATACCTCATCAATAAACTCTTCAGGATATTCCTCAACCATAGAACCATGGAACTCTAGAGGAGTAATCCTTATGAAGTCCCTCACTTTAGAAGCCACCGTACCCACATTTGGGTTCATGGGGACCACAAACTCCCTATTGGCTTGGGCCACTATCGCTTGAGCCAACAGTTGGAAAGCCACCCTAAGCTCTGTATTGGTAACTTGCTCAGCCAAAGGATTGGTCGGAATTTAAGGAGCTTGCGGAGGAGCTTCTTATTCCCCATTATCCCTCAAATTCCTTTTAGTATGAGCCCTTCAAGTATACATATCCTGTGGATCATCGGATAAGGATTAGGAGAGAGACCTTATAGAGTTAAACTCTATCACACGACATTATTGTAATGAAAGAAATGGAGTTTCCTAATCATCTTTTAGCCTCTCATTAATATATGTGGCATGATTCACACTCATGAACAAAACTTTCCTAGACGTGGCTTATGAGACATCCTAGGACTATTCTAAACATTTTCCTCTAATTACCAAATTTGCCACGACCCAAAGGTACACTCTAGATGCAACATGGCGTATAAGACCATGAGAGGCCCCATACCACCCACTTAGAATTCATATCATAAGAAATAGAACAAAAGAAGTAAAGACGATATTTCAAAGTCCAAAAATTTTATAAAGAAAACTGAAAGTCTAAACACTTTGTCCCTTTAGCTATCTAATACAATAGAATTAAATTGGACCTAGCCCATACATCATGTCCAAACCTGAAAGGTAAGGCAGAAACTGAAAATAATATAACTGTATCCTCGAAGCATTATATTTCACCAAAGCTCAGGAAATCAACCAAGACAACCTCTAGCCACGAAACTGAGAATCCTGAATATCAGACCCTACATTTGGGAAAATTGTAGGCAGGAGTATGCATTAGTACAAAATAATGTACCAAGTATGATAGCCATGAATAAAATATTTAAATCATGTTAAAATGGGATATTTAATGACATGAAATTGACCAAACTAAAACATGATATAGGAAGGTTAGAAAACATGATTAATAAAACACGGTCAATGCAAGCTAGCATACTTTAAAACCTTTGAACTCATATGAGATACTTCTCGAAGTAACCTTAGTTAATTATTTATAATGTTGTGGGATGAGCCTTAACCTACATAGAGATCATGTGAGCTATAACACGATCCCCCAGTGTCTCACACACCGGAAAGAGTTATCCTACTTGCATGGTAAGGACTATCAACTTCTAGATTAAGTGGATCCAATAACTAATCATCCTACGGGGGTACGTATTTTAAGGGATTAAGAGATTGCTACTAGAAACCTGACTTCTAGTAACGAGAGACCCTCCATCTCAAGAGATTGCTTCTAGAAACCCGGTCACTACTAACGGGAGACCTTCCATTTCAATATCAATATTAACTCAGTGCTAAGCATAAATCCCACGGAATAGTCATTTCTTACTTGTTTTTATCATTCATTGAAAGGTACAACTATGTAACCAATCAAAGCTAAATTTCATTAGGATAGCTCCATCTTTGATTCAATTATGTGAGAAGACTTTTCAACCGTAGAATCCTTATTATGTGAGAAAACCTATCACAATCATATTTGTTTGTGTTTACGATAATGTCCTTTCAACAACACAACAAAGAAAACATCATTGATGCTTTACTCACAAAGCATCCTTAAGGCATTTACGTAGGTTTCATAAAAACATGCATAATCTCATACTTTGTTATTTCAAGGTTCAAAGCCTACTTTCAATCACCACATCTAGAAGTCAAGGATTTGATATGGATTTTATCATATATTCATGTGATTCTATCACTTCATGCATTAATTCATAAAACTCCTCTTTCATAAACAAAGACCCACATCATATCATCATAATTAGAAAATATGGGATTTACATGGGTTCATGGGGAATTATCATAAAATCATAGTATTTCATCAATTCATGCATAATATAACATAATTCAATCATTTAAACGACTTTTGAAGAAAACCCGTGGCAATTGAAGAAAACCCTAACAAATTGGGAATTTCTACCTTTTGAAATAAGAAAATTTCGGAACTTCATTAATGAAAGGAATTCATGGATGAAAAATATCATACCTCAAGTCCTAAATCTTATCTTCAATGGAGGAATTGAATGCTTGCCTTGAAACCCTAGATGAATCATTCTTCATCTTCTTCAAGTTCTAGAGAGAGAAATATTTTGGGGAGAGGATTTGATCTTCTTTTGTGATTTTTGAAGAATGAGTTGAATGGGTTGAATGAGTTGAATTTTGGGGTTAAAATTATTATATAAGGGTCTTATACTTAGGCAAAAAGACACAACTGCCCCTAAAATTACTGCCAGGTGCCTGGCTACAGACCCCAATCGGATTGTGGTCTGACCTACGACCCGTCCTAGTTGCCCGTGGTTAGATTAAGAAATTTTGGGATTTGAGGCCCTAACCTAGAGGCCCATAATCATGGACCATTGTTTGACTGACGGTCCGTTCGTCAGGCCGTGATTTGTGGCCCCTAGGAAATTCTGGGTGACCACTCCATAGACAAGACCTACGGTCGGTGGTTCCATCCACATGTCGTGGTTAGCCTCCGTTGCTGGCACCTGCAACTTCTGAAAGGTGGCTACTTGGCCCTAACTCGAATCCGAGGTGTTACAATTACAAAGATACTGAATATATAAAAACTCCTAAAAATAGCAACTATTCCTTTCTAAAGGCTTCTTCTTCCAAAAAGCTAAATATCCCTTGTCGGACCATTCACAATAACGAAAGGGGTACTTGATCCAGATTCTTCCTTGAATGACAAATCATTCCACATAGTTACAAAATATGAGACATATCTCAATGTCATGATCCTCAATGTTTTGATAAGGACAAGTTTTGAAATTCCCACGTTAAAAGGCAAATGGTGTACTTTTTTTCTATATGATAGAGGACAAGATTGCACCCTAAACCAACTTATCGTAGTTTCTCAGATATAATTCCACAAAAGTTGTAAAGTCAGGAAGTTGTATAAAAGTATTCTTCAAGATTGAGATGTCGGGTTCTAGTGGATCACAGATAAGGATAGAGTGAGGCCACCATATATAGTTGATCTTCTCATTAGTGACCATGTCATAAATCAGTGCCTTCAACTCAATGCATTCGTCTGCGGTATACCCCTTCTGGTTGCGATGGTAGGCACATTTCCTATCTCCATCTTTAGGTTAATTCCCCAGAAGTAGATCCTTTTACAGGATATAGGGTTCCCATGGCTCAAAGATCTTAATAGATTGTGCCCTATGAAATGATATGGGAACCTATGTCATAGTCCCAAAAGTACACTAGGAGGGTAATCTTTTCATCTCCTTCTTTGAGTCTCCCTAAGAAAAGTGCCGCATCATCAATCTCTTTTTTGGGTTTTTTCACTACAACCTCAGGCGTATTCTTTTCAACCATAGTGACGTTAAACCTCTTCAACGAGGATTATGTATTTTTAGGCATGTCCTTAATTTCACGCGCCTATCCTTCTTTCTATCTCAAAGTAATGGCTATCATTTCGTCAACCCTAGCCCCTTTGCATTTTGTGATCTCCATCAATACGTCCGTCGAAGAACTTTTAGCTAATGCGAATGCTTTGGCAAAGTCTACCTCTATGGTGTTCTTCTCAACTTCTCTAATCTCATGACTGAGTCGGTGCAGTTCATCATTGATTCTTCTTTAGTCAGTTTAACCTCAACACCTTTGTTTGTTTCCATTTTCAGCAAATTAAACCATTTTTGAGATGATAGAATAAGGTTTTCAATTTTTTTAATGAAATAGATTTGATTGAGAAACTTAAGTGTCAAAGAGTATTTTAGTTGAACATTAGGATAGCGACCTGGATTTATATTTGTGGGAATTTCCAGATTTTTTTTTAGAAATGGGTGGGATAGAACGTCCCCATTCAAAGAAACGTATTCCTATAAACAGTTAAACACACAAAAAGGAACACAAATATTGCGCATCCTAAAAAAATATGTGACCCTTTTATGCAAAGGGTAGACCTAGGTAATTGAAGGATGCGTATGTATTTTTAAGCCAACTCATTATCCCAGAAATAATCAGGTCCTCAAGGATATGTACATTGGATCCATGCATCAAAAAAATCTAAGTCACCCCACCCCAATGGATAATAGAATTGTTTAAAATGACATACACATCCTTTAATAATATACATTAGCTTGATTTTATTTTTATTGACCATGGGTAAAATAGACATAAGGTGGGCTTCTAATGGACCCAACACGGCTTGGGTGTTGGGTCATCTTAATTCAAATGTGCTAAATTGAGGGATTATATTTTTCTCTATGCTAGTTGACTTAGAGTGACTTTTAAAAGTTTTGGATTCACGCAAACAACTTAGGTTAGAACTACGACAACCATTGGACGCATGATGAATAAATAAATTGTTCGTCATTCCCAAAAGGGTTAAGTATGAAATATGACCGGCTACGGGTTTGAAAAACCGTTATTTAATATACTGTAGTTATGTCATGGTGACTAAAGGCCATGAATGCAAAATGACAGTTAATAGCGCAATTTCAACAAATAAGGCATATAAAAGGCAAACCAAATCAACAATTATTAACGACTAGTCAAACACTCAAATCATTTTGGTTAGAACTTAATTAAGTCCCAACAGAGTCTCCATTTCTACTTTCATAGGTTTAAAAAATAAATAAACACTTAGTTTATAAAAAATTGATTTAATTAAACTTTAAAAGAAAACTAAAATTTACATAAGAGTCGCAACTTAATTTTCTAAGGAAAATCAAGAATATCGTTTGAGCAAAGGGTGTGTTGGGCTATTGCTTTTCAAACTTCTAATATCACCATAACAAACTTCAAAAATCTCTTCCACTTAAAAAAAATCTCCTTCATCATTGTCACGAGATCCCCCATCATTATCATCACCATTATCATTATCTTCCACATCCTCATTTCCTACGTTCAACAAAGGGTGTGTTAGGGTGTTGCTTTTAAACAAAGAGACTGGTGCACAAAGTTGCTCCCACTCCTTCAAAAGCACTATGAAATTTTCAGCAGATTTATTCCTTACCTCAGCTTCTAGGTGGTTCACTTTGAACCCATCACAAGCATTTCGATTTAGGTCAACAGTCCATTTAGTTACAAGTTTAACACCGCAAACATCACTACCCAGGAATAACCTAGTGGACATTCAACCACAACTGAGAGAGATCCAAGAGATTCTTTTGTTTCGTCTGTTCATTGTTCTCCATAACATAACCATCGCTTGATATGGTGGAATCTAATTGTAACACCCCAGATCTGAAATAAGGAAACCTACCAAATTGCAGCAATTACAGATGCTATCCACAAGGGGCAACCACGGCCTGTGGGTTGACCTACGGATCATAGGTGGGCCCATGGATAGGCCATTCCAGAATTTGTGTAGGCCATGAACGACGATGGGATCTACGGGCCATAGTTGGGACCGCGGTCTGTGGTCCATGGGTCCGTCGATGGCCAAAAGTCACTGTACTTAGTGACGGATGTGCAGGACGGACCGTAGGTCCATCCAGGCTCCGTCAGTGGGGTCTCTTTGGCCAACAACTGACAATTATTTTAAGGGCTAGTTTGGTCTTTTCCTAATTAATTAATTCATATACTATGTCATTTTGCCTACATTTAGAACCCCTATATAAGCCTTTTTATCCCATAATTCACCCATTTAATTCATTCTTCCAAATTCCCCAAAAGAAATCAAATATCCTCCCAAATATTAGGGTTTCAAGTTAAGGGTCCAATTTCTCAATTGAAGGCTAGCATTTGGATTCAAGGTATGGTAGTTTTCATCCATGAATCCCTGTCATTCATGGAGTCCCCAAATTCCTCTATTTCAAAAGGTAGAATTCCCAAATTAGCTAGGATATTCTTCAATTAGCATGAGTTCTTTTCATTATTGATTTAATTGATTGGGTTATGATCTTCTAAGCATGAATTGATGATTTTCTATAGTTTTATGATTTTTTCCCCTATGAACCCATATGATACCCATGTTTTCAAGTTATGAACTATATGTTGTGGGATTTTTCTCTTAAAGGAAGAGTTTTATGAAATTAAGTATGTAATGAGAGAATTGCGTGAGTTTATGATGAAATCCTTATGTAACCCTTATTTTCTAAATATTGATGATTGAAAGAGGGCTTTTTTCCTTGAAAGGTTATTGTGGAATTACGCATGTTTTCATGAAGATTATGTAAATGTTTTAAGGGTTCTTTGAGAGTAAAGTACCATTGATGATATTGTTGTTGTGTTGTTATAAGGATATTCTCATAAACACATATTGGTATGATTGTCAAAGGACATTCTCACATAGTAAGTATTCTTAGGTTGAAAGGCTTACTCACCTAATTGAATCAAAGATTCAAAGTGATCATGGATCGTGAAAGGTTTTATTATGCCTGGTCAAATGAGCTATCCCAGTATGATGTCTTTAGCTTGGATTGTTTATCCTAGGATACCTTTCCATGGAACATGAGACAAGCAAGACTTAATTAACTACTCTGTAGGATTTATTCTTAGCACCGAGTTGATATTGATGTGAGATGGAAGCTCTCCCGTAGTAGAGGCCGGGTTTCTAGAAGCAATATCTTTAGATTGAAGCTCTCCCATGGTAGAGGTCGGGTTTCTAGTAGCAATCACCTTATCCCATAAACTACATGCCCTTGAAGGATGATTAGCTAGTGGATCCACATAAGCTATAAGTTCATGGTTCTACCTTAGGCAAGTAGAACAACCTTTTTTCGGTGTGGAAGACACCGGGTGATCATATTTTAGCTCACATGGTCTCTATGTCGGTTAAGGCTAAATTTTCCGCAACAAGACTAAAATTAAACCAAGGTTACTCAAGGAGTATCTCATATGGTTTTCAAAATTTTAAAGATGATTTAGCTTGCATTGACCATGATACTATGACTTATGTTTCTAACTCTCTGATATCATGTTTTAATTGGTCAATTGCATGTCATGAAATGAAATATGCCCTTTAGCATGTGTAATTTTTTTTTATGCATAGATATCATACATAGTGCATATTTTTACTAATGCATACTCTTGCCTATATTTTCCTAAATGTAGGGTCCGAAAGACACGTTTTTGAGTCTCGGGGCTAGTAGTTGAGTTAGTTATTTCACTGAGCTTTTGTGAGTCCTCATGCTTCGAGGATAGAGTTTCTTGTTTTAAGTTTTCTTTCTCGTGTTTCACTTTTGGACATGATGTATGGGCTAGGACCAATTTCATTCGATTGTAATAGGTGGCTATGATGAGACGTGAGTGTAGACTTCTGATTTTCTATAAAGCTGTTCTGGACTTAAAAATGTTGTTTTACTTTTTATTGTTCTAATACTTATTTTATGAAAGCTTAGTGGCTTATATGGATTCCTTGGGGGTTCTATACTCCATGTTACATCTAGGGGGTACCCAAGGGTCGTAGCAAACTTGGTATCAGAGCACAAGGTTTATAATAGTCCTAGGATGTCTCAAAAGCCACGTCTAGTAGATTCTTGTTCATGAGTGTGAAGTGCGTCACATTTATGAATGAGAGGATACAAGATGATTAGGAAACTCCTCTTCTTTCATTACCTTAAAGTTGTGTCATAGAGTTTAACTCTATAAAGTCTCTTCCCTAATCCTTATCATATGTCCTTCAGGATATGTCTACTCGACGGGCTTATACTAGAAGGAATGTGAGGGAGAACGTGGAACAAGAAGCTCCTCCCCAAGCTTTGGTCGATCCTTTGGCCGAACAAGTTACAAATGTGGGGTTTAGATCGGCTTTTCAAGTGTTGGCTCAAGCCATGAAGGCTCAACCCAATCGAGAGGTGGTACTCCGTGTTAACCCAAATGTGGGTACGATGGCTTCAAAAGTGAGGGACTTTATGAGGATGAACCCTCCGGAATATCATATCTCCGAAGTTGAGAAAGATCCTCAAGAGTTTGTCGATGAGGTATATCAGGTACTTGGTATCATGGGAATGACTCTGGGAGAGAAGGAGGAATTGGACTCCTATCAATTGAAAGGTGTTGGTCAAGTGTGGTACAATCAATGGAAAGAAGCAAGACCAGTAGGAGCGGGTCCTATAGAGTGGGAAATATTTAGTTATGCTTTTCTTGATAGGTTCTTTCCCCTTTAGATGAGGGAGGAAAAGGTTCTTTAGTTCATTACCCTTCATCAAGGAAGTGTGAGTGTGAGGGAGTATGCTCGAAAGTTCACTCAATTGTCAAAATATGGTCCATCAATGGTTGCCGATTCAAGGGAAAGAATGAGTAAGTTCCTATTGGGTGTGTCCGAAATGGAGGTGAAAGAGTATCGTACAACCATGCTCATTTATGTCATGTACATCTCTCGTTTCATGGTTTATGCACAAAAAATTGAAGAAGAAAAACTCAACGAGATGTCTATAGAGGTAAAAAGGGCTAAGATCGGTGATGAAAATTTCATACATGCTATATCTGATGGACATGGTCATCCAATGTTTTGACAAGGTTTTTCCTGTCAAGGTTCCTCCAATGATTCTCTTAAGTTTAACAAGTGTAGGGTGTCTAACCCTAAACCACAAGGAGGGAATGGAGATGGTTCTTCATTTGCAAGGTCTACGTATGCTAAATGTGGGAAGAAGCATATTGGTAATTGCCTAGCTGGTACGGATAGTTTCTTTGGTTGTGGGAAGAGTGGTCACAAAATGAGAGATTGGCCCATGCTTTCGGCTAAAGAGAGAGAGGGCAAGCAATCTACTCCTAGTGGTTCGGGTTTTAATGCTCCCAAGAAAACCACTTCTATGCACTTCAGACCCTAGGTGAACAAGAGTGTTCTCTGGATGTGGTTAACGATAGGTTAAATGTTTTTCAACTTGATGTGTATTTTTTACTTGATCCTGATGCTACTCTGTATTTTGTAATACCTTATGTGTCTATGAGGTTTGAAATGCTTCCCCAAGTGTTATTAGATCCCTTTTTTGTATCTACTCATGTTGCTGATTCTGTTGTGGCTAAGAGGGTCCATAGGAAATGTATTGTTTCCTTATCCCATAGAGTTACTTTTTAGACTTGGTAGAGCTCAACATGTTAGACTTTGATGTTATTCTGGGGATGTATTGGTTGCATGCTTGCTATACTTCCATAGATTGTAAGACTCATGTGGTTAGATTTCAGTTCCCAAATGAACCTATCCTTCAGTGGAAGGGGGAAATACTATGCCCAAGGGGAAGTTTGTCTCCTGTCTCAAAGCTAGGAAGATGATTTCAAAGAGGTGCATTTATCATCTAGTTAGGGTGAGGGATGTAGATAATGAAACCCCTACTCTTGAGTTGGTTCCTATCGTAAATGAGTTTCTTGAATTATTCTCACATGACTTACCGGTATTCCTCCCGAGCGGGTAATAGACATCGGTATTGTCTTTCTCCCAGATACGAAACCAATCTATAGTCCTCCTTATACATTTGCTCCGGCGGAACTTATGGAGTTAAAAGATCAATGAAAGTATTTGTTGGATAAGGATTTTATCCGACTGAGTTTCTCTCCATGGGGTGCTACGTTGATGTTTGTTAGAAAGAAAGATGGTTCACTCCGTAAGTGTATTTATTATCGGTAACTGAACAAAGTGACCATTAAGAACAAGTATCCTCTCCCAAGAATCCACGACTTGTTTGACCAATTTCAAGGGGCCACTAGTTCTCTAAGATTGATCTTTGTTCGGGTTACCACCAATTTAGAGTGAAGGATAGTGATATTTCGAAGATGGATTTTTAAACTTGGCATGGTCATTATGAGTACTAGGTAATGTCGTTTGGGTTGACTTATGCTCCAGCGGAGTTTATGGATTTGATGAATAGGGTGTTTAGAATATACCTTGATATGTTTGTAATAGTGTTTAGCGATGATATATTGATCTGTTCGAGGAGTGAGGATTAGCATATTGATCATTTGAGGATCGTGTTGAAAATTCTTAAGGACTAACAATTTTTTGCAAAGTTAAGCAAATGTGAATTTTTGCTATGATCCTCAGCTTTTCTTGGGCATATTGTGGCAAGCAAGGGAATTGAGGTAGATCCAATTAAGATGAATGTGGTAAGAGTAGGCATAGACCTTTAACTCCTTCCGATATTAGAAGCTTCTTATGTTTAGTGGGTTACTATAGAAGGTTTGTTGAGGAGTTTTCCTCCATTGCTTCTCTTTTGACGGCTTTGACTCAAAAGAAGGCTAAATTCATATGGTTGGAAGCTTGTGAGAAAAGTTTCCAAGAGTTCAAAGATAGATTTACTTCCGCTCTGGTATTAACCTTACCGGAAGGTACGGATGGTTTTATGGTATATGCCTCTAGAGTTGGGTTGGGATGTGTGCTTATGAAAATTATAAGGTTATTGTCTATGCTTCGAGGCAACTTAAGATCCATGAGAGTAAGGCTTGTGGTCACAAATGTTGAATGCTAGGGTTTTGAGGGTAAAGCTTACATGTTGAATTGTAGGTAGAGTTGTTGTGGAAATATTTACCCACATTGACCTATATTATAATGTATGAGATTGTGCATTTTCTTAAAGAATCTTTGTAAAATCTTAGAGAACACTTTGAGAGTAAAATTGATTGAAAGTTTTTCTAATGAACTTGATGTGAAAGGTTTTCTCACTTAATGAAGGTTCTAAGGTTGAAAGGCTTTTCTCACCTAAATGAATCTAAGAGTAAAAAGTGATCATGGATGGAGATAGTTGATTACGCATGGTCTAAGGAGTTAATATAATGAATTAACTTGGATTGATTGTCAATGACATCTTTCCATAAGACTTGAGTAAAGTAAAGACTTAATAACTATCTTGTGGGATTTAAGCCTAGCACCAAGTGGATATTGAAATGAGATAGAGGCTCACACCTAGTTGAGTCCGGGCTTCCAAAATGGGAAATCTCACGTAGTGGAGTCTAGGTTTCCCAAAGTATGTCTTATGAGATGGAAGCCTTCACCTAGAAATGTTTGGGTTTCTAGTAGCAATCTCTGTATCCCATAACTGCATGCCCTATAGTAAATTTAGCTAGTGGATCCAACTAAGCTAACAAACCGGTTCTACCTTAAGCAAGTAGACCAACCCTTTTCGGTGTTGGTAACATCGGAGGGGATCATGTGATAGCTCACATGGTCTTATGTCGATTAAGGCTATATCCCAACTAGAAAAAGATTATTAATGAACCAAGACATGCTTGAAGAAGTATCTTGAAGGGTTCAAATGTCAAAGAAAATGAGGAAAGTGATGTTCAGACCATACTTCATGAAGGTAAAATGCACTAAGCCTAAATGAACATACCTTTACACTCAACCCCGTTACAAGCCTTGAAAAGACCTTTGTTATCTTGAGTGAGTTGATATGAATGTTGATTGGAAAATAAGAGAAAACTTATGGGTGAAGTCATGCGTGTGTTCCTCTTTGTGAGTGTGAGAGTTGTATGTGATTCCGGAACTCTAAATTGTTGAAGATTTTTGTGTGAATATGGAATCATCTTTGTTGTGAGGGAATTTGAGCATCTTTGTTGAGCTTAAACTAGCATTGGAAGAAAGTATTGTGAACTTGAGCATCTTTTATAATGGTGAGTCACAATTTGAATCTTTTAGTGCACAACTGATCATTGCATGAGTAAGTTGAACCTTGTTGTGTGCATTCATGTTGAGTCGTATGCAACACTATTGGAGACATCCTTATTGAACTACTGATCTTGAGTTTTACTTGAGGACAAGAAAAAGTGTAAGTTGGGGGTGTTGATGAGTTCGAGAGTCGGACTTATTTGGGGTTTTGTTTTGTTTTGATGTTGAAGCCTTGATTTTTAGGTATGTGGATTAAGGAGCGAAGCAAGGACACTAACAGGCAAAAAGGAATAAACAAAGTTAAAAAGTGGAGAAAGGCGAGACTGATGATCGCCAAGACCACTCAGTGAGTCATCGAGTGACTCTTCAGTCCGCATAAGGTTCTAGTGTGTCTTCCCTGAGGGAAGAAACCATGTCGGCGACAAGATAGAGACAATCAACGAATCGTAGATCAGTTCTGCGATGAAAAAATGGATCTCCCAAAGTTACAGGACTTGAGGATGCTCAAAATAAATGCCTAACAAAGATAGAAGAGAGAACATGGTGGTTCGTCGAACCACTTGGCGAACCCGACTTACCTTTCCTAATGGCCCTTCGTGGATAATTTTTGGTGAGTATAAATTGGAGTTTGAACTGTTAATTTAGATGCTTGCTACCATTTAGAATAGTTTACTTTTGAAGTTTGAGAGTTTCCTTGTAGACTTGAAGTTTTTTTTTATACTCAATTCAGAGATTTTGCAAGTGGGTTACTAATTTTCTTTAATTTGGAGCATTGTAAAGGCTTGAATACTCTTACCTAGTTGATGGCCAATCGGTGTGGTAACCATTTTTACCTTTTTATGGTGTTTGGTTAAACCCCAATTCTTGGGGTGTGATAATGTGATTATGGGTCAAATTTGTTTATGGTTATTGTTAATTATAAGTTTAAATGCTATATTGAAGTGGGTTTCATCATTAGCTGAGGTTTAATTTATGAATTGTAGTTCCAAATGCAGTTCTAATTATGTGTTCTTAGCTTGCTCGAGAGAGATGTTTTGGAATTAAGGTCTTTTTGATTAATGGGTTGTATGTATTGGGTTGATATGGGTTCATCTCGAGAGGGTGAATCCTAAACCCAATCCTACATATCTAACTCGAGAGAGTGGATAAATTAAAATGTGGGTTGTTCTTAATTGCTATTGTTGTTGATGTTTGAAAGAAATCACCTGATTTGCGGTAGTTGTTCGAGACAAAGCTATCTACCTTATAGTCTAGCCTGCCCACTGATATTTAGTTGTTTACTAGTAATTACAATTACCCATATAGAGAAATTTCCCCAGAATGGATCACATCCTGAGAATTCCTCCATGTATTGTTATTTCAGTTTTTGTGTGACTTCGTTGGAGTTGATAATCAAAAACAAAAACCCCCATATTACATACGTGTCACCCCTTTCGATTTGTTTCATGTCTTTTTCGATAAGTTTTATTCCAATAGCTAGTTTGATCACATTTGTACTTGTTAATTGAATTTGAACATGCACCGCTCCATGTGGGTTCGGCCCCAACTCATTTGTTGGGTTTTACACTGCTTACCGATTGTTTGCACCTAGAATTGGATGAGGTATGTTTGAAACGTTAATCAATACTTAATTGTACTTTTCCATGGATAGCTTGGATTGGCAGGATGAGGCGCCTCTCCATGGAAATCTTGGATTGGAAAGATGATGCGTCTTTCCATGGATAGCTTGGATTGGCAAGATGATGCGCCATTCCATGGATAACTTCGATTGGCAAGATGATGCATCTTGCCATGGATAGCTTGGCTGTGGAATATGACGTGTCTTTCCATGGATATTGATTTAGATTGGATTGGCAAGATGGCGTTCCCATCAATGGATAATAAGAACAACTAAAAATGACTACCTTTCACAACAAATTAAGCAATGTTATGAGGAAACAAGGTTACTTCAAGGAAGTATCGTAAGTATTTTTCAAGATGATGTTCACTTGCATTGATCATGATTTTATGACTTATGGTTTCTCAAGATACATGTTTTATCTTGCTAATTTTAACTAATGAAATGTCCCATTTTAGCATGTTTTAAATGTTTTATGCATAGCTATATCATTTAGTACCTTCTTGTTCTAACACATACACTTGCCTACATTTCTTAACCAAATGTAGGGTCCGGTGATCTCGATTCACATCTTCGTGTCTAGGACCTTAGTAGAGGTAAGACTCGAAGATTGGTGAGTCCTCATAGAATTAGGATTGGTCACTATTTCCTTATGTTCTTTTATTCTAGTTTGTGAATATTGTTTTATGGGCTGTGTCCCAAGATATTCATGTATTAGATGGTCTTTGAGACAAGTGTATTAGACTTCTGCTTTTCGTATGAAAATTTTGATTGTGTTAAAAATGTTGTTAATTCCCGCTCATTTATATTATCTTATGTTATGAAAGCTAAGTGTTTTATATGAGGCCTCTCCGGTCTTGTACGCTATGTTACATCTAGAGGGCTACCCTGGGCCGTGAAAGTTAGAGTTAGGAAAGGTTGGGCCACAACCCAAATTTGATCTTTCTTCCCTTATAGAATAGTGGCTGACCAACTCTCTTCGGGTTGTTTGATACAACAATCCTATGAAACAGCAGCCCAACTCCTTGATTATGTGGCCAAAACCAACAAGGAGACAGAGAAGGACAAAAACTTGGCCGCATTGTTGGGTCAGCTGGATCTCTTGGCCACAAAGGTCAAGGAACCTGAAGTAATATACCAAAGAAAAGATAGGTGCACTCCCCTTCACGAGCTTCAAAGGACAAAAGAGCCTGAGGGTGGGAAAATAGAAGATGTGCTCTTGCTCATTCATCACAAAGTCTAAGAATACGACATAGTGTTAGAGAGATAAGAGAGAATGTCTCAATTCTAAATCAGAAGACAACCTCTCATTCCATGTTCATTCAACTACTGGAGTCCCAAATTGGTCAAGTATTGTCTTGTCTCTACCCACATCAAGAAAAAGTGTTGCCTAGTTACGCTGAGGAAAACCCCAAGAATGAAACCTAAGTGGGGACTTGCGTCGGGCCGCGACGTTAACTAACGCGCTTTTTGGGAGGCAACCCAAGTGTTTATCATTTTATTTTTTCTTTTGAAATAAGTGTGTTGATTGTACATGTTAAAGTGTGGAATGTGTTTGAAAAGGGTAGATTGGCGAGCCAAGAGTCCAGTCGATGACTCACCGAAGAGTTCGGTGATCCCAACTTAGACCGCCATTGGACTCAATAAATTTTGAAATTGGAGTCTGTAAACCTCAGTAAGCCCATGGACTACTTGGCGAATCACCGAACAGGTCGGTGATCGCAACTTTGTATGCCGTTTCGACCCCCACATTAACTAGATCATCCTGTAAAACTCGGCGAAGTAAGTGCCCACTCAGCGTGTCACCGAGTGGGTCGGAGAGCAAGACTAATGTATCTGAATGGGCAAGAACTGGATGGTTTTTAAAGGCCAAAGGTTCAAAAGTTCAAAATCTTTCACATTCCTTCACCTTTTAACTTCCCACACTCACACCCGCACTATATTTTCTCGTAATTTTGCTTTATTATTGCTTTTTAGTCGTTGATCATGTGTTCGGAGTTGGATTCTTTGCCACCTAACTTTACTACTTACATATTCGGCATAAAAGTTGGTTTTCCGCACACCAAAATTATATTTAGAGATATTTACTCATTTGCAACTTTTCTTATCTTAGTGATGTGTGCAGGGGCTCTCTGATAGTAATTGTGTATGTGTATACCTGTTTTAATTTGAATATCTTGCCAGGAATGATTAATTGTTGATCAAAATCTTGTTGGGTTGTGTTGTTTTGTTGTTGGGTCTACTCTAGTGAAGTCTAATTAACTCGCATTTGTGCCAAATGACGTACTTTGCCCAATGATGGAGCGGTTGACCTCATTCTTAAGGGTAAAAGTTGTCAAATGGCCAAATTTGGGCAAATCGAGAGAAGTCTGGGTATCCCGGGGGCGTGGGTGTAATGTGTCTTAATTTAATTGAAGGAGTGTTTGTTTTGATTTTGAGTTTGAGGTCTGGGGGGTTGAATTTAGAAGTCGGGGTTGAGAGTAGGCACGTTGAGCCATTTTGTGAGCTGGGTCGAGCTCGTTGAACCACTCGGTGACTCGCCGAATCCCCCCATATCGCCTTTAATTTTATGCTATAATTGAGTTTGGGCTCTGTAACTTTCGGCGAGAAGCCTGCGATCGCAGAGTGCACTTGGAGACTCGTCGCTTGCCTTCTTTATCACCCTTTCTGCGCCCCTAATCCTTAAAAATGCACTGTAACATTCGGCGGGATAGTCCTTCCTCGCCGAATATTGTCAGCGATTTGCCGAAAGGCCCTTCTCATTGTTGACATGCCATTTTTCTAGAAATTTTTGAAGCCAATCCTTTCGGCGAGCCCGATCTGGCTCGCCAAAGTGATTTTGTGACTCGCCGACCAATTCGGTGAGTGTGTCTGCAACTGTTCTTCTGCAAATTTTTCTTGAAATGTTCCTAACTATTTTTGATGTCCTTGCAGATATGGCTAGAACCAACCTTGACATGCCACCCCGCAAAAGAGCACGGGGCATCGTGATTAATAAAGGGGGAGCCAATCCTCCAAAGAAGGGAAAGACAGATCCTCCTAAGGAAGGCAAGGGCAAATGGAAGAGGCCAGCATATGAGGTTCCGGAGCACAACTCCGGCAGTGAGGGAGAAACCTTTAACTCCCAAGTTGTATTATTTGAGCCAGAGGATGACCAACCATTACAATCCTGAATAGCAAATATCCGTGCTAGATCTTATCCTAACTCAGCTATATTCCCATCAGCCTCCTTTCCAGCAAATACAGTGCCAGCTCCGGCACATCTTGTGGCTCCAGTGCCACCAGTGGTACCTCCTCCAAGGCTGCTCAATAGATTAAAAGTTGATGGGTTGCGGACTATTCTTGAGGAGAAGCTACTTTTTTAAAAGGGTCTAGATGGAAAATACTCCAGGGTGAGGAAGACACTCCAGTACCATCATTTTGAGAAGTTTACCAGGTCCCCGGGGACCATACATCCTTACATGGGTCCGAGAGTTTTACTCGGCATATGGTGACCTGGTTCCTTAGAGCAGGATATGGCCATGAGGGCCAAGCAGCGGCAGACGTCCTTTCCCTTTTCGGTGCTGATTACAGAGTTGTGTCGGTGTGCTGGAGTTCCTCTTGATGGTACGAGAGAGTTTGAGGTCAATCCTACATCGTCCACTGATATCAGGCATATAGAGGTCGAGTACACTCGAAAGGAGGAAAAAGGGAGGGGAGAAACCGTGGTAGATACATCTCTGGACGTTGTCAATCCTACGTCGTGCTGGAGTTCCTAGTATTTCTACTGCAACCCAGCCCGCCAAGATTACTCAGGCTATGGTCCTGTAGATGGGATACCTGACCCATTCGACTGATGTGAGGGCTACCTGATTAGAAGTTGTAGTCCCATGTATGATTGTGAGACCTATCCTATCTGCACTGACCCCTTTACGAGCATCCATTGAAACTCTTACTACGAGAGTTGAGGCTTCTGAGAGTAGACAGGGGAGTCTTCAGAAATGACGGCTTTGAAAGTCGAGGTTGCAGATTTGAAGAAGGATGTGGACTATTTGAAGTCCACGGACTTCACTTCAGTTTTGGAGGCATCAGATGATGTGGATGCCCCAGCGACTTATGAGATTCATCTGGTCACCACTAGAGATGTGCATAGAGATTACATAGCAGCTGATGAGTTAGAGGCAGGGATCGACGAGGAGAAGATAGAGGTGATGGAGGAAAGCATATATGGAGATCTGCCAGATCTAGAGGAGACGATTATACAGTCGATGATCCAGACATCACTGATAGAGATGTCCATGGTAGCCCCTAGTGGATCCGGTATTATTGATGTGACTCCGTATCCTGTTGCCCATGATCTGACTACAGTGACACCGGGCACTGATGCCTCGATAGATGGAGCGACTACTTAGATAAGATTTGCTTTACCTCCCTCTTTGTCCCTTTTTATTGACTTTTTGGTTGTTTTGATTGCATTTGAGGACAAATTGTTTTTTATTTGTGGTGGGGTGAAGTATTTCCATACCTACATCTTGTGTTGATGATATTTTCTGTATATATTGGGTTTTGTGCTATAAATTATCTTTTGGCACTTTATTTGTGGATATTTGAGCTTGTGGCTCCTTGTTTTGAACGTAAATGATTTTTGGACCCTTCCAAAAAAATTACCACCTGTTGATTATGTTTGAATGTGGTTGTTCTTTTGCAAATTTGAGTATCAATCTTGATCAATACCGATGACTTAAATAGTGCTCATAATCAAACAAAAATGAACGTGCGGATACGATGAGGCCAAATGAAGTTGCATAGCCAATATGTGAACTTATTGCATCTCATTGTGACTATGTGGTTTTTGAATGAGTTTCTTGTGATGATCATTGCACACTAGAGAAAGTGTGGAGTCTTGCTTGGCATTGGTGTCAATGCCTTGTGTGATGATCTTACCGTGAACAATGTGTAATGACAACTAGAATTTACCCCGTTTGTCCGGATTACCAAATGATATGAGTTCTTGAAATGATCTTAGGCAATAATTATAAAGAGTGAAACAATTTGACATTATACCTCTTTTGTTGCCTGCCTTGTGAGTGTCTGAAATTTGTTTGAGCACCGTTTGAGCCTTACCTTTTTATTTGAAGAAACTTGATTCAATTGTGACCTTTCTTTATCCATTACCCATAATCCTCATGAGATGTGGTTTGTTTGAATAGTCAACTTAGGCCAAAAGCCTATGTTGGGGGTGTGGTGAAAAGAGAAGGTAAATCAAGAAATGTGAATAAATCCCCTCTGCCCATGGTTTTGAAAAATATGGAACCCCTTCATACAAAAAAAAAGAAGAAAAAGTAAAGAAAAATGAAAAAGAAAAAGCATGAAAAAGTTTGAAATAAAGTTGTGAAAGTGCAAAAGAAGCAGGGTGTCCGGTATTTCATGAAAGTGAATAATCTGGTGACTTTTGAGCATGAATGAGAATGATGAAGAAAAGGAAAGAAAGTGTTGTTCATACAACATTTCATGAGGATAGCAGCCACCGAGCCTAAATGAAAATACCTTTACACTCAGCCCTGTTACAAGCCGTAAAGAGACCTTTTTGATCTTGAATGAGCACATAAGTAAGTTGAGTCTTTTTGTATGCATTCATGATTCAGTCTTGTGTAGCACTATTTGAGGAATCCTTTTTGAACTGCTGAACTTGAGTTTTATTTGAACACAACCAAAAGTTTAAGTTGGGGGTGTTGATGAGTCCTAGGTTTTGACACTTTTGGGGATTTATTTAGATAGATTTAGTGTCCCCAAATGCTTATTTTATGCCAATAACTGATGTAGAATCCTTGATTTCCATGTATTTTGATTGAGGAACAAAACATGGACACTAATTTGCAAAAAGGAACGAAGCGAGGTAAAAGAACAAAGAAATGAAGGCTTGGTGATCACCAAGTCCCTTTGGTGAGTCGTCGAACGACCACCATCTCGCCTAAAGTTCCAGTGTGCCAAGCCTTGAAGGAGAAAATCAAGTTGGCGAGAGAAAGGAGCAGTCGGCGAGTCGCCAAGTTATTCCGCTATGCAGTGTTAGATCGCCCAAAGTTATAGAACTTGAGGATGCTGATGGCCAATGCAAAAAGGCGATGGAACTGACCAAAGGGCAGATCATTGAACTGATCGGCGAGTCCGACTTACTGCACCGAATGGCCCTTCTTAACATATTTCTGGCCACTATAAATACATTTTTGAACATTTAGTTTAGTATTAATCTTTTGATCTTTATGAATCTATCTAATCTTTTATCTTAGAATCAATAGTTTTGAACTGAGAGTATTGAGACATGTTTACCTTAGCTTTGAAGAATTGAAATTTTCCATTTTTGAGAAATTGGAAGTGGGGCTTTGAGATTCTTCAATTTGGACCTTTGTAAAGATGAAATTAATCTTACCCAGTTGATGGAAACACAATTTGGTAACAATTTTTATCTTTTTATGATGTCTAGCTAAAATCCCAATTCTTGGGATGTGATTATGTGATTATGTGATTATGGGCTGATTTAGCTTATGGATATTGCTAATTGTTAGTTTAAATGTAGTTTAGAAGTGATTTCGATCATTAATTGTGGTTTAATTGAAAGAATTGTAGTTGCAAATGCAATTCTACATTCGTGTTTTTGGCTTGCTTGAGAAAGAGGTTTTAAAACCAAGATTATTGATTGATGGTCTGAGGATATTGGGTTGTGATAGGTTCTGCTCGAGAGAGTGAATCATAAACCCTTTTCCACATATTCAGCTCTACAGAGTGAATGTACTAAGGCATAGGCTGTTCTTATTTTTTCATGCTTGTCGATGTTCGAGAGAAACTGACTTGATTCGGAGTAAATTGTTCAAAAGAAAATTTACCTTCTCTACAGTCTAGCTTATTCACTAATTTACAGCTATTTCCTAACAGTTGCAATTACCCATTTGTCTACATTAGCCTATAATTGAATAACATCCCAAGAACCCATCTCATTATTGTCATTTTTGTGTTGTTTGTTGTTGTTGTAGTTTATAATTTCAAACCAAAACCCCATATTATTTGACATTCGTGTCACCCCCTAATTTGAATTATGTTTTTATTCGTAAATGTCTATTCCTATGGCTGATTTGAACATATTTACAATTTACTCCCTGTGGGATTCGACCCAACTTATTTAGTTGGGTTATTATACTGACTAACGATTGTTGATGCTTAGAACTGGATTAAGTGTCGTTGAAACGTAAATCACACCCCATGGGGAAATAATAGGTAATATGAAGCCCTTATGTAGAAGTTCTTTCAACTGTTCTTTCAATTCCTTAATCTCGGTAGGAGTCATTCTGGAAGGAGGAATAGAAATAGTCTGGGTATCTGGAATGAGATAAATTTTGAAGTTGATTTCCCTTTAGGGAAGAAACTCTGGGAAGATCTTCTGTAAACACTTCTGGGAACTCATTTACTACATAAACTAACTCAAGAGTTGAGGTTTCAGAGCTTTAATCCTTAACCGGAACTAGATGATAGAGCTACCTCTTAGATATCATCTTTCTGGCCTTAAGGTAAGAGAGAAATCGACCCATAGGCAATGAGCTACTACCCTTCCATTCTAAGATTGGATCGTATCGAAACTTAAAATGAATGATCCTAGTTCTACAATCGACTAAGGCATAACATGAATATAATCAATTCATGCCTAGAATAATATCGAAGTCTACCATTTCTAACTCTACAAGATCTGCTGAGGTAACTTTCAGAGAGAATGTGACAGGGCAAATTTTGTATACCCGTCTTGCTATAAATGGGTCACCGACTGGAGTAGGGACTGAGAAGGGTTCTGAGAGAGTTTATAGACTGACACCAAAGTTTACTATTATATATGGAGTTACAAAGGAAAGAGTAGCCCTTGGATCTAACAAATCATAAACATCAAAATGAAAGACTCGCAATGTACCAGTACCCACATCAGGAGAATCTTCCTAATCCTGGTTAGCCTGGAGAGCATAAAAGTTGTTCTGGCGCTGACCAGTTGAAGAACCCTGCTGAGTCAGGCAACATGCTGGTGCTGCTGAGGCTGTAGACTGAGCCCTACTATTGATGTGGTTACCTCCTTGTCCCCGTCAAGAAGAAGGGAAATCCCTCAACCTGTGACCAGTCTGACCACATTCAAAACATCCGTCCTTTCCTAGAAGACACTCGCTTGGATGGTTCTTACCACACTTTGGATAAGTTGGGTAGGTTCTGGTACCTGAAACACTCTACTGTGATCCTGTTGAAACCTGGAGGATTGAACACTAGTTGAGGAAGGTGCTAGGGCCAAAGGCCTTTGCTGAAACTGAGAGAAATTTCCAACATGACCTACAGAGCATGGGTCATGAGCCTAGATATGTTCATATCTTCCAACAACATAGCATTTTTGCACTCTATTTTCACCAAGTCAGATACCCCAAATAGAAAATTAGTCATTTGTGCCCTGGAATCGGCAACCAAATATGGAGCATACCTGGAGAGTAGGGTGAACTTGATTCTATACTCTTGGACCAACATAGAACCTTGTCTCAAATTCATTAATTCCCGTGCCATAGCCTCCCTCAACTCCGTTGGGAAGAACCTATCTAGAAAACCTCTGGTAAAACATTTCTATGTAACAGGAGCTATATCTGTATCTATGTTTTCTTTCCATTGAGTGAACCAAATGTGAGCTACATCCTGCATCTGGTAGGACACCAATTCTACCCTATCATTTCAAGTTACTTGCATCACTCAAAAGATCTTCTTGACCTCATTTATGAAATTATGTGGGTCCTCACCAACTTGCGACCCTTAAAACTCAAGAGGATTCATCCTAACAAAATCATGGACCGTAGCTTCCACTGATCCACCACTAGTATTTGCAGAAATTAGAACCTGCTAATTGTTCTTGGTTAGCTATACTCTGGTCCAAGTTGAGTGGCATTCTGAAACTCTGCATTTGAAACCTCATGATCTGGAACTGGAGGAACTACATCACCGTTGCGGGCATTAGCATTCCTTGGGTAAGCTCTATGAGGAGGCAAAATTTGAAAACACATAACATCGACTTTGAAAAAAGATCATACCCACGCACGATAAGAATAACAAGAAAGTGATGTTTTTCCTAAAACACTTCATAGCCTCCCCCTCATAGGTGTGGAGCGTTGTACACTAATGAAAGGGACGCTACGTAGTGTGGCTTTTCATACATCATAGGACTCTTAAACCTAGTCTTCTGATGCCAAGTTTTTCATACCCTGAGGCTATCCCCTCGACGTATCACAGGACCTAGGATCACGAGTGACTCCAAGCTAAGCCTGAACTGGCATATCATAAGCATACTTAAAGATTTACTGAAAATAGAAGTACTGTGTGGAACCTTAAAAGATATTACAAACTGAAATTATGGGGAATACCCATTCTAAGTCTGTATATATAGAAGCCTGAGAGTTCAATAACATCTGAAAACTGAAAATCAAATCTAAAATTGAATCTAACTATGTCTGAAATAAGCCTCGAAATTACTAGAGATACTGGGACATGCCCCAGCTAACTCTAGCAGAACTGAAACTGAAAGACAGAAAGTAAAAGGAAACATGTCTATCGTCCTCGAAGTATGAGGACTCACCACTAATACAGTTGAACTGGAGATCGGGGATCGATCTATGCATGATCTGAATGCTGAGGACCTGAACCTATATCACGAGAAGATGTAGCGCAAAGTATGCGTCAAAACTTGAAAGGTACTGAGCATGCATGATAGGATAAAGCATAAAAATATATAGATAACTCAACAAAGAAATAAGAGCAATGATATAATCTGAACTGAATGTAAATATAGAAATATACTGAATATTGACCTATATGAATGGAATGACAAAGTACATAACATGATGAGAGTGAATACTGGACTATAATTGATAACCTGGTCAATGAACTAGGGTCTAACTGTGGGAGCTACTATTAACCTACATGAAACCACGAGAGCTATCCATATAGTCCGATGTATATGTTCCATCGAGAGGACCCAATTACCTTGTCAGTGGTATAAAGGCATGACTGGCGTGATCAGTAAATATTATGCCCATAGAGGGGACATAAACTATGAGGGTGACTGACCATAGACCACTCAGTATTAAGCATGCTCCCAACTGAATATGTAAGTAACACATTATAACTGAATTTGTGTAATACTTAATAGCTCAAAATTCTGACATGCTAACTGAAAATGCAACATTAATGTACTAATAATGAAACGTTCTAAATTGGGTAATGTATATTTGAATAAAAAGACCTAGCAAGTGTAATTCATGAACTAAACGAATCTACAAAACTAGGGTTCAACATTTCATGCGAAAAGCTAACTATCAATTCCTCAAAAACATGATAATCTGAATTATATTATTATAACAGCTGAATCACAACACTTTTCTAAAGTTAAAGAAACCCTAGGTCTAGACATGATATAGAAAATCAAGAATCTCACTGAATTTTAGGGACCTAATGGGTGAAAGAAATCCGTTAGTGAAATCCCACATACCTGGTGATGAATTTCACGAAAAATCTGCAACACCATGTATCCTAGACAGACCAGATTGCAGAAATCAGAAGTTGCAGGTGCAATCGACAGGCACAACCCATGGACCGTAGGGTGACCCACAAACCGTAGGTGGCGTCCGTGGATGGCCATTTGCAGCCCTCCCCAGAAAAGCCAAAAAAATTATTCTAAGTCCAGACCTGCGCCAGGACCTATGGACAGTTGGTCAAACCACGGTCCGTGATCCGTGCCATGGTTCGGAACCCCCCAAAACCCATTCTCTAAAGCCGATCGACAAACTGACAGGACGGTCCGTCAGTTGATAGACGGTCCATTGGTCAGGCTCATCGCTAGGTTCAGCAGATTTTAAGTGAGGGGTCATTTGGTCTTTTCCTCATGTCTTGGACCCCTAAACAACATAGTTTAACCCCTAACCTACATAGTTTTGGTCAGTTATAGCCTAGAAACTAAATCAGAACCTAACCTAGTCAAGTTATTCTCCAATATTAATCCAATTAGAACGAAAAGAGGAGAAAGAAGTTGAGCATCCCTAGTCCAAGAACGTATTAAGTTCTTGTTAGTTCCAGCACCAAAATGGAAAGATTTCTCCATGAATTTTGTCACGAGGTATATAGTATTTTACTAGTGGGTTCCTTTCATCCATTAGGTCCCTAGAATTCATTCAGATTCATTATTCCCTCCATTTTATCTAGACCTAGGGTTTCTAGAATTTCAATAAATTATTATGAATTTGTTATTTTAATGTTCCTAATTAGATTATCATGTAATTGTATTTTTTTACCAGATTCATTCATAAACTAAAAACCCTGGTTTTGTAATTCTTTTAGTTCATGAATTACATTAGCTAGGACAGATAAACAGATATACATCCCTCAGTTTTCAAATGTTTCATTATCAGATATAAACATGTTGCATTTTTTGATTTGCATGTCAAATTATTGAGCTATCAAGTTTACTTCGGTTATGTTGTAAATTTCATATATTCAGTTGGGATTAGGCTTTATGACAAGTTGAACTAAGGTCAGTCACCCTCAAGTCCTAGAACTACGTGCCCCTGTAGGTTATTAGTCCCCTCACTGGGCATCAATTTAGTGATCACGCTAGTCATACCTCTATACCTCAGGCAGGGTATATTGGGTCTTGTTGATGGGGCGTATACATCGGACTCCATATTTAGGTCATGTGGTTTTATGTCGGTTATTAGTAACTCCCACAGTAAGATTCTAGTGCATTGACTAGGTTATCAGTTACATTTTAGTATTCAGTTTCATCATGTTATATACTCGGTCAATACATTCAGTTAGTTCATTTTCAGTATTTTTAGCATAGTATCATGCTTATCTTATACCAGTGCTCAGTTATATGATTTGTTAAGTTATGTATATTGTTCAGCTTTATTCTATCATGCATGCTCAGTACCTCTCAAGTACTGACGCATACTCTGGGCTACATCTTCTCATGATGTAGGTTCAGGTTCTCCATTTCCAAATCCCGCATAGATCGGTTCCCGATCTTCAGCTCAACAGTACCAGTGGTTAGTCAACATTCTTCAACGACGACATAAATGTTTCCTTTCTACATTTCAGTCTTTAGTTTCAGTTTTTGCTAGATTTAGCTGGGGAATGTCCTAGCATGTCTAGTCACTTAGAGGTTTAATTTCAGATGTAGTTAGATTTAGTTTTCTCTTTGAAGTTAGATATTTCAGTTGTCATTAAACTCCCATTTCATTTATTCAAATAATAATGGGTATTCCCCATCATTTAAGTTTATCTGATGTTTTAAGCTTCCGCACAGTACTTTCTTAATTCAGTTATCTTTAAGTATGCTTATGATATGCCAGCAGGTTTAGCTTGGGGTCACTCGTTATCCTACATCCCGTGTTTATGTACATGGGTTAGCCTCGGGGCGTGACAAACTTGGTATCAGAGCACTAGGTGTAAGTGTCTTAGGATATCTGAAAAGCCGCACTAAGTAGAGTCTTTTTCATTGGTGTGAAGTGCACCACATCTAATGAGGAGGCTACAAAGTGTTTTTGGAAAATATCACTTCTTGATATTCTTATCCCGTGTAAGGTATGATCTAATTCCTCATTTCTAACTCGACGTTATCCACTTTCAGATCATACCACCTCATAGAGCTTACGGAAGGAATCCTAATGCAGATCCTCTAGTCCCAGATTAGGAAGTTTCTAATGCATAATTTTGGAGTGCCTTTCAGCTTTTGGCAACAAGAAGGTTCCCATTCCTGCAAATGCTAGTGGTGGATAAGTGGCCGCAAGGGTTCGTGATTTTATTAGGATAAATCTGCCTGATTTTTTAGGGTCGGAGATTGGTGAGGATACCCAAAACTTCATAGATGTGGTCAAGAAGATCTTTGGAGTGATGCAAGTGACTAGAAATGATAGGGTTGAGTTAGCATCCTACCATCTTAAGGATGTAGCTCATATATGGTTTACTCAATGGAAAGAAAGTAGAGGTGCATATGCAGCTCCTATCACTTGAGAATGCTTTATGAGACTTTTCTGGACAGGTTTTGCCCAACAGAGTTGAGGGAGGCAAAAGCTCAGAAGTTCATGTATTTGAGGCAAGGTAACACGACAATCCAAGAGTACGGACTCAAGTTCACCTACCTCTCCAGGTATGCTCCTCACATAGTTGCCGATGCTAGGGCTCAAATGAACAAGTTTCTATATGGGGTATCTGACTTTGTGAAAATAGAGTGTCGTAATGATATGTTGCTGGAAAATTTGTACATCTTTAGGCTCATGACTCATGCTCAATAGGTTGAGAGAGATAAGCAGAGGGAGAAGGCTTAGGATAATAAGAAGGATAGGATAGGCAACTATGAATATTCTCAACATAAATTGGGTGGTGGAAATCAGTCGCAGTTTCAGAAAAAGTCTTCAACTCCAGAACCTTCATCAACTAGTGTCCCATCTTCCATGTTTTGACAGGATTAGAAAGATAGGGCACCGAATCTAAGTCTCAGGGAAGTATTTCAGGCACCATAACCTACCTAACTTTTCCAATGTGTGGTATGAACCATCCGGGCGAGTGTGTTACAGGAAAGGAAAGATGTTTTGGTTATGGTCAGACTGGTCATATATTGAGAGATTGTCCTTCTTCTAAATAGGGTCAAGGAGGCAATAATGGTAGGTCTCAGTCTACCACTTCAGCAGCACTAGCAGGTCACCCAACTTAGTAGGGTAACTCATCTGGTACACGTGGCGTTCAGCACCAAAACAGGTTGAATGCTCTTCAGCCTCACCAGGATCAAGAAGATTCTCCTGATGTAGTCACCGGTACGTTACTAGTTTTTAACTTAGATGTTTATGGTTTGTTTGATCCAGGCGCTACGCTTTCCTTCGTAACTCCTCATATGGAATTCAACTTCAATGTTAGTCCAGAAACTCTCTCAGAACCCTTATCACTCTCTACTGCAGTCGGTGAACCAATTATGGTTAGACGAGTATATATAAATTGCCTGTCATAGCTTCTCAGAAAGTCACCTCAACAGATCTTGTAGGGTTAGCAATGGTTAATTTCTATATCATTCTAGGCATGGATTGGTTACATTCCTGTTATGCCGCAGTTTATTTTAGAACTAGAATTTTTTGTTTTCAGTTTTCAGATGAACCAATCTTAGAATGGAAGTGTAGTAGCTTAGCACCTATGGTTCGATTCATTTATTACCTTAAGGCCAAAGAGATAATCTCTAAGGTTCATCTCTATCATCTTGTTCAGGTTAAGGATTCATTATATGAAACCCCAACTCTTCAGTCAGTTTGAGTAGCTAATGAGTTCCCAAAAGTGTCCCTAGAAGATCTTTACGGAGTTCCTCCCAAAAGAGGAATCTACTTTTGAATTGATCTCCTTGCAGATACCAAGCCTATTTATATTACTCCTTACAGAATGGATCGAGCTGAGCTTAAAGAGTTGAAAGAACAGTTGAAAGACCTTCTAGATAAGGGCTTCATCAGACCTAGTATTTCCCCATGGGGTGCACCATGTTGTTCGTGAAAAATAAACATGGTACTCTCAGAATGTGCATTGACTATAGGCAGTTGAACAAAGTCACAATCAAGAATAAGTACCCTATCCCCAGGATTGATGACTTGTTTGACAAACTCCAGTGTGCTAGTCATTTCTTAAAGAAATACCTCAGATTAGGTTATTATCAGCTCAGAGTCAGAAATATTGAAATCCCAAAACAACTTTCAGATTTGGTCATTATGAATTCGTAGTTATATTATTTCGACTAACCAATGCTCCTGCAACTTTTATGGATTTGATGAACTTAGTGTTCATGGAGTATTTGGACTTGTTTTAATTATCGTCTTTATTGATGATATCCTCATTTACTCTAGGTATAAGGAAGAACATGCGACTCATTTGAGGGTTGTCCTGCAAACTCTCAAAGATCGTCAGTTATTCTTTATGTTTAGAAAATGTTAGGTTTGGTTGCAATATGTTGCTTTCCTTGGGCATACTGTATCTACCAAAGGAAATAGTGGATTCTCAGAAAATAAAAGTAGTGAAACAATGGCCCAAACCTACCTCTCCTATAGATATCAGAAGTTTCTTCGGTTTGGCTAGTTATTACAGAAGGTTCGTGGAAAGATTTTCATCCATAGCCTCTCCATTGACTAAGTTCACTCAGAAAAAGGTTAAGTTTCAGTGGTCAGATGATTGTGAACAAAGCTTCGCAGAACTGAAAACTAGGTTGACTACAACTCTTGTTTTGACTTTACTGGAGGGTTTAGACGGATATCTGATCTATTGTGATCCCTCCAAAGTCAGCCTAGGTTGTGTGATTATGCAGTGAGGAAAGGTTATAACTTATGTTTCTAGATAACTTAAGGTGCATAAGAAGAATTATCTAACTCATGATCTCGAGCTTGCAGCAATGGTGTTTGAACTTAAGATTTGGAGACATTACTTGTATGGTGTTCACAAACCATAAGATCTTTCAGTATGTGTTCACCCAAAAGATTTGAATCTTCACCAGAGGAAATGGCTTGAGTTCCTCAAGGATTAGGATATGAGTGTGCTTTACCATCCTGTTAAGGCCAATGTAGTAGAAAATGTTCTTAGTAGACTATCTATGGGTAGTGTAGCACATGTCGAGGAAGAAAGGAAAGAACTAGCAAAGGATGTTCACAGGCTTGCTCGGTTGGGAGTTATCCTTTTGAACATATCAGATGGTGGTGTAACAGTTCAGAATGGGTCAGAATCTTTGTTAGTAGCAGAGGTTAAGGAAAAGCAAGACAGTGATCCGATATTGCTTCAACTAAAGGGTGTAGTTCATCAGCAGAGTGTTGACGTTTTCTCCAAAGGGGGAGATGGTGTCATTCGCTACCAAGGTCGATTATGTGTTCCTAAGGTGGGTGAGTTGAGATAGAAGATTCTTGTAGAAGCCCATAACTCCACGTATTCTATTCAACCAGGCACCACTAAGATGTATCGTGACCTGCGGGAAGTCTTTTGTTTGAATGGTATGAAAAAGGATATAGCAGATTTTGTGGTTAAGTGCCCTAATTGCAAGCAACTGAATGTAGAACATCAAAAACCAGGGGGAATGACTCAACATATCAACACTTCTTCTTGGAAGTGGGAAGTGATCAACATGGACTTCATTATAGGTTTACCTTGTACTCGTAGACATCATGACTCCATTTGGGTGATTGTTGACAGAGTTATTAAGTTTGCACACTTTTTGGATGTTAAGACTACAAATTAGGCATAGTACTACTCCAAGCTTTACCTTAATGAGATAATTAGGTTTCATGGGGTTCCTTTGTCTATTATATGAGATAGAGGTCCTAAGTTTACCTCTCATTTCTGGAAGTCTTTTAAAAAAGGTCTAGGTACTCAAGTTAATCTTAGCACAACATTTCATCCACAGACGTAGAGTCAGGAAGAGCGTACCATTCAGACATTAGAGGATATGTTGAGAGCTTGCGTGATCGATTTCAAGGGTTGTTGGGATGATCACATTTTACTTATAGAGTTCGCCTACAATAATAGTTACTATTCCAGCATTCAAAAGGCCCCTTATGAGGCATTGTAAGGGCGTAGATGTAGATCTCCAATTGCATGGTGTGAAGTAGGTGAAGCAGCCTTTATAAGGCCAGATTTGGTTTATGATGCTATGGATAAAGTTCATCTCATTTGAGATAGACTTAAGACAGTCCAAAGTCGCCAGAAATCCTATGCAGATGTAACGAGAATGGACTTGGAGTTCCAAGTTGATGATTGGGTTTTCTCAAGAAAACCCTATTCTCAAATCCTACAAGTCATACCTCATTACATATACTTGATCTCAATCAATTCACATCTATATGCTTTCATCTTAAGCAATCTATTCATACTTCATCATATTACCCCAATCTCAAGCACTACTAATCATGATTCATCATACATGCATTAATCACATTTAATTCATGTCAATATGCTTAACTATCAAGAAGTCTACAATATACTTCATCAATTCTAGAAGATTGCATCTAAATCCTCAATTTCCCCATTCATGGCATAAAACCCAATTATATCAATTTCACCTTTCTAGACATGAGTTAAGGGTAAGTACATATAAAATCATACTAAAAGATGCAATTCCATCATAAACAAGAATAAACAACGATAATCTACTCTATTGGATCATAACCCATAACATTAGAAGAAACCCTATTTTGACTTGGGGATTTTTTTTTCTAAATTTGGGAAAACATGGGGGCTTCATGGATGGAAGAAATCCATGAATAATAAGCCATCATACCTTGATTACAAAGCCTACCAATCTTGACATAATGGAGACTTGACCTGACCTAGCTTGACCCTCTTCTTCTTCTTCTTCACTTTCTAGAGTGAGATTATTTGAGAGGATCAACTTTGGGATTCTTTTGGGGTTTTTGGAACATATGACTTAATTGGTAAGTTTAAAAGGTTAAAATAGCTTATATAGGTGTACTAGGACTATACAAAATGAACTCACAAAATATCCACTTCTAGAGGAATTTCCCAAAATGCCCTTAATTGGGCAGCCTAGGGACATGCACGAAGAAAGTCACAACGAGTTGTGGTCATCACCATTGTCCGTAGTCCTGCTCGTGGTCTTTCGACCAATGGCTAGGCCACCTTGCTTTGGCTTCCAAGATTTGAAGGCATCTTCATGGGCCTTTCCACGAGCCGTGGTCTTCAACACAGGCCATGAAGTGGCTCGTGAAGATGAGTCTTTTTTGGAAGCCTCAAGGCAGCTGCTGCTTTAGCCACCATGAGTCGTGGTCCTGACCACTGGCCATGGTGGTGGATGTGTAGTGGGGTAGTGCTTGGCAACTTTTGGGCAGCCTTGGGCCTTGGCTTGGGCCTTGACTCTTGCCCCTTTGCCTTGGCTCTTGTTGCCCTCACACTTAGCCCTAGTTGACCTACTAGACAATGGGGTGTTACAAAGGAAGTACTTCATTTGCCTTTTGACGTGGAAATGTTGAAACTTGTCCTTATCATAACATTCAGGATCATGACATTGAGAAATGTCTCACATTTCGTCACAATGTGAAATTGTTGGTCAATCAAGGAAGAATCTGAATCAAGTCCCTACTTTGTTATCTGTGAAGGGTCTAACTAGGAAAATTTAATTGTTTGGAAGAAGAAGCCTTGAGAAAGACGTAGTTGATGTTTTTAGGGTTTTTTATGATTTCAGTGTTTTTGTAATCAATGAATGAATGAATGAAAATTAACATAATCATTCTAAGAGGTGATCTATGTAGGGCTAGATTTCTCTTTTGGAGATACGCAGGCAACCTTTCAAGGCCCGACCCCTATCTTTTAAAAGCTTTCTTTTCCCCTTTCATTTTCTACAAGGAAATAGTGAGTTCATCTCCAAAAATGTTAAAGGATGTGACCAGAAGACCTTGGATCAAAGAAAGTCAAACTTCCTGATTCACTAGCCCCAAAATCAAATAAGCAAATTCCTACTTATTTTTAAATCGGTCTGCGATACTCGTGGGTTAATTCGTCCTCAAACAAAGAAACTCTTATTCGTTTATATGCACTAGATTTGATATTTTGTATCATGGGTAATTAACTAAGAATAACAGATTTTCCTTTGAGTTGTTTTTCTTTGACAGGTACTTATTGTTGATCTGTGTTGATAAGTTGTCTGAACACCCTTACTTTACGAGATCCAAAGCTCTTTAATATTCCTTCCCCGACCAAAGTGTACTTAAAGGAAAAGGTATAATGGTTGACAACACTGAAGAGATTAGTCTGACTGATGTTATTGCATTTCAGCCCTCTACCACTAAACAAAATAGGTTAATTGTGCAATTAATGAAAAAAATTGCCGAGATAAGGGTTCAGATGTAGAGAAAGCAAGATTTCCCAATCCAATTTTTGTTGTCAACACTGCAGGTGATGGAAGACCCCTCCCTACTTTCCTCCTTTGAATTGAAACACCGAACATGTATTGAACCCACCCTCCAACCCTGCTCAAAATCCCTCTACCATTCACTTAACTGCCCCCAAAGACCATTACCCCACTACTTCATATCCAACACCACCTCCTCTTAAAAATGCCAACCCTCAAACATGCCCTCCGACTCAAAACCAAAATATAAACTATTCTCAACCTTTTACCCATTCTCATTACCAAAAAAACAACCCTCAACCATTCCCCCCAGATATACTAAGCCTTTGAAAACACCCAAAACCTTTCCACCGCTCAACCTTTTCTCCCAAAAGCTAGTTTTCAAATCCCAATCCACAATGAACCTTATTATAATTGCTCTGAATTCGATCATTATGAAGAGTACAAAAATGAGTGGAGGGCTAAGAAATATGTGGCCATGCAGAACATAAAGGTACACATCTGGAAAGCTATGAAGGAGTTTCATTATGCTCCAGAAGTCGATGGATTGAATTTTGACGAATTAAGATTCTATCAAAATATGGACCTTCCATAAGGGTTCAAGGTGCCAAAGTTCGATACTTTTGGAGGAATTGGAAATCATTTTGCTCGTCTAAGAGCTTACTGTTACCAACTCATAGGAGTGTGAAGGAACAAAGCGTTACTAACCAGTTATTGCAAACTAATTGGAAACAAATACCCTGATCACATATGTTCGAAATGTAACGGTGAAGCTAATATAATTCCAGATCTCAATTTAGAGTGAAAGAAGACGATGAAGATAAGATGCAGACAAGCAAGATAAGATGCGGACAAGGAGAAGATAAGAGACAAAGTGGCAGAAAAGATAAAGTGAATAATGTAAAGTAATAAAAAGTAGTCAAAAAGATGTAAGATAAGATGTAAATTAGTCAACAAGTGTAGGGTAATGCATTATTATGCATGTGAATATTAGGAATGGTAGACAAATGTAAACTGGTGTGTCATAAAGTATGTAAAAAGTCATAAAGTAGGTATGGTGAGTCATAAAGTTAGGTATGGTGTGTCATATTATATTTGTAAAGTAGTCATAAAGTAGGGACATAGTACGTGTATTGTAAAGAATAGGATAGA
>JAJOOO010004376.1:0-43422 GCA_029582685.1 Solanum piurae | reverse complement strand
TATATATATATATATATATATATATATATATATATATACTATTAAGTTTATGATATTATAAATAAGTACATTTATGATATTATAAATTTATATTTTCGCAAAAATAGTGTCACATGTTATCACTAAAATAATTCTTGAAGTTTAAGTTTGTTAAAAATAAATTAGTACATTTATATTTTACAAAATAATGCTGCATGTCATTAAAAATAATTCTCAATTTTTTTTAAAAAATAATATGTTTAATTAATGAATAAATTACTAACTAATGACAAACACCTAAGTATGTAGTCTACCCTTTAATTTCTCTCCCATTTCATTTCATGTAATCCTTACTTATTAAATAATTTGTTGATATTTGAAACCTTTTTCTACTTATCAGTTATCAATGAAAAACTTATTTTATGTACATTCTCTTTTAAAGATAAGGTTGTCTGCAACCATCCTCTTTAATCTCAACTACATTCTTTCTTTTAGAGAAAAGATAATATGCAATCCTCTTTATTAATAATCTCAACACTTAAATATTTTACTCTATACGTATGATTAAAGAATTAAATCTAATTAGCAACGAGTTAGATTAACAAATCCTTAAAAAACCTAGCCGCCACCGTTCATACTAAACCTGACTTTTGAACCACCGCCGGTGGCTATGGCCACCAATTCATCAGGGCATCCCCCTGAGGAAACTGTTTAGTGTCCTTTGAGGAAAAATAAGTAAAAGAATTTTGCTTCGTTGTTTAAAGCAGATCCTTTGATCACCAAACCACTACTAATGAGGTCTATCTCTTATTTACATGGGGAGCCACGAATAATATGGGAAGAAGAGGAGGTGACACAGATGATTTACAAAGAAAATTTCCAATATGCTGTCATCGGAAAATTTTCTTATGGAATGCCTGAAATCAAAGAACTGAGGAAGATGATTCCTAAGCAATGTGAACTGAAAGGGGAATGTAATATCGGTTTGCTGGGTAATCGACATGTGCTCATTAGAGCGGCGATTATGGAAGACTATGTGAATCTATTATCTAAGCCAGCTTTTTATCTAACTCTTGGACAATGGTCCTACCCAATAAGAACTTTGAAGTGGGATCCTATGTTTAATCCGGAAAAAGAGACGACAACAACAATTGTGTGGATCTCTTTTCCATCTCTCCCGCCTAACTTTTTTGTGAAGGAGGCTATATTCTTGTTGGCTGCTGCGGTGGGGAAGCCCCTTCAAGTAGATATGGCAACACAGAACCAAACGAGACCTAGTTGTGCAAGGGTGAAGGTTGAGGTTGACCTATTAGGAAATTTCCCAAAACGGATAAACATTGGGGTAAGGAAGCTATCAGGAGAAGTCGTAGAAAAATGGGTTCGGATAAAATATGACTATGTACCAAAGTATTGTGCCAATTGTCGATTACAAGGACATAATGAGCAAGAATGTTATGCTCTACATCCTAAATTGTATCCTAAGAAGAATGATGGAGCAGAGATAGAGAAGGGTGATTCACAGGACAAAGGAAACATTACGCTGAACGGAGAAGAGAAAAAAACATCACTGGGAACAAACAGGGGCAAGGGAAAAGAGGAAGATACAGAGAAATTTGTAACTCAAAAAAATAGAAGAAATCAAGGGAGGGGAAGATACTTTGAAAACAAAGGTGTGGAGCAAGTGTGGAATCCTAAACCAAAACAACTGGTGAAGGAATATGAGGGGCTGGTCAATACAGAAAATCAGTTTGATGCACTAAAGGATCAGGATCAAGGGAAGGATGGGAACACAGGTACAAAGGAGAATATAACAACAAGGAAATGGGTTGAAAGTGTTTTTAACAAATCAGATAAGAATGAAGAACAACGAAATACAAGCAAAACGGACAAGGAAAGTAGGGAGGACAAGGAACAAGAACAAGGAGAAGTATCACCGCGACAATCAGATGAGGGGGGATCAGCCTTAACGATATGGAAGCCAAATAGTGATAAAGATCAAAAGAAGGACCCACCAAATCCCCAAAACATAATTGAGCTGAGTTCAGAAGAGCAGTTGTTCACAAATACGTTGGAACTGACTCCAGTTCAAAAGAGAAGGATTCAGGATGAAGACGAAGACGAGGACCTGGAGATGAATATACTCAGTGCAGGAAAAGCAGGTGACTTGTCACCAAGACAAATTGCTGATCTAAAAAGTGGATACAAAAAAGGTAGGACCGGACAAAATATTATGCCACTTCAGGTCAGAACAAGGAGTAGTAGAGCGAGGGAACATACAAATTCCCAATGATAGGTCAAATCTTAGTTTGTAATATCAGATCTGTTAATTCTCAACAGTCTTTTGAGAGACTAATAGAGATGAATAGACGACATCATTTTGCATTCATAGCATTGCTGGAACCTTTTCAGGATCCAGATGACATAGATCAATATAAAAGAAGACTTGGTTTCGATGGAGCTGTAGCTAACTCATCATCCAAGATTTGGGTTTTCTGGAACGATCAATGGAATGGACAAGTGATTGCAGATAGTCATCAACAAATAACAGTGAGGTTTTGTTATCACAATAAATTCTTTAGGATTACTTCAGTTTATGCTCGATGTAATTCTATGGAAAGGCTGGAATTGTGAGATGATATAGAAGCAGTAGCAGATAGCAGCATTGAGCCTTGACTGGTTGGAGGGGATTTTAATGTTATTTTAAATGCGGAGAAGAAGTTGGGAGGTCTTCTTTTCACTCATGCAGAAGCTAGTGACTTTGCACATTGTATCAACAATTGTGCACTTAGCGAATTGAAGTCAAAAAGAAGTAAATACACGTGGTGGAATGGCAGAATAGAAGAGGAATGCATTTTTAAGAAGTTGGATAGAGTCTTGGTTAATCAAGATTTTTTGGATTTATTACCTAATAGCAGTGTGCAACATCTGATCAGGCAAGGATCTGACCATGCCCATTTATTCGTCCAATGTAGTACAGAAGAAGAAAAGGTTGTCAAGCCTTTCAAATTTCTAAATTTTTGGACTACGCATCATCAATTTCTAGATATTGTGAGAGAAGCTTGGAAGATTGATTTTGTGGGGGATCCATTTTCTAAATTCCAGGCAAAAATGAAGAAAGTAAAGAAAGCACTAGTTGAATGGAGTAAGAAAACATATGGAAATATTTTTGAAAGACTGGCAACGCTAGAGGAGCTGATTAGGGTCAAAGAGATTCAATTTGAAATCAGGCCTACTCAAGGCAATAGATGTGCACTGAGTCAGACATAAGCTGAACTTAGAAAATATTTACACATCGAGGAAGAGTATTGGAAGCAAAAGGCAGGTATGAAATGGTTTAAGGATGGGGATAGAAACACGAAATTCTTTGATGCTTTTGTGAAGGGTAGAAGGCAGAAGTTGCATATTGGAGAAATCCTAACAAGTCAAGGAGAAGTGGTTCAATCGAATGATCAAATTGGTGCAGCAGCGGTGGAGTTCTTTGAGGATCAGTTTAGAGAAACTGATATATTGAATTGTCCTGAGATGCTGGAAAATATTCCCAAACTAGTTACTCAAGGCCAAAATGAAGAAATTAGTAGAGATCCAAGTAGCGATGAGGTGCAAACAGTAGTCAATGAGTTGAATGGAGATAACACTAGTGGTCCGGATGGATTCTCAGGAACCTTCTTTCAGGCAAGTTGGGAGATAATTGGGGATGATATAACTAAAATGGTTAGAGCTTTATTTTGTGGTCAAAGTCTACCAAGGTTTATCACTCACTTGAATCTAGTTCTAATCCCCAAGAAGGAAGATGTTCAATCTTTTACGGATTTAAGGCTAATCAGTCTTAGTACTTTTACCAATAAAATTATCTCAAGAATGATTCATGATAGATTGGTGAAGGTTCTCCCAACCCTGATTTCGGCAAATCAAACAGGATTTATAAAAGGAAGAAGTATTACAGAGAATGTTTTGTTAGCACAAGAGATTATTCGAGATATCAGACTTAGGAATAAGTGGCAAAATGTGGTGGTGAAACTTGATATGGCTAAAGCTTATGATAGAGTATCATGGATATTTCTTGCAAAAGTCCTAAGGAAATTTGGCTTCTCTGAGATCCTTATTGATATGGTGTGGAGATTGGTATCAAACAATTGGTATTCTGTATTGGTAAATGGTCAAACCTATGGTTTTTTTCAATCATCTAGGGTGCTTAAACAGGGTGACCCATTATCACCAAGCCTCTTTATTCTAAATGCAAAAGTGCTTGCTAGAGGGCTGAACAGGCTACATGAAGATGATGATTTTAAGAGTTTTGTTATGCCAAAATGGAGACCAAACATTAACCATTTTTCATATACTGATGACACTATTTTATTTTGTTCAGGGGAGAAGAGATCAGTCATGAAGATGATGGGGGTACTAGCAAAATATGAACAGGTCTCGGGACAAATGATAAACAAGAACAAATGTTTTTTCTACTTACATGAAAAGACACCAGCAGTGCTGGCACAAAAACTTAGAAAATGGACAGGAATAAACCAAGGACAATTCCCATTAACATATTTGGGGTGCCCTGTTTTTTATGGGAGTAAAAAGGTGGCTTATTTTGAGGATTTCTTGAGAAAAATCAGTAGAAGAATACTGAGCTGGCAAAACAAATTGTTAACATATGCAGGCAGACATATACTAATAGCCTATGTTCTTCAATCAATGTCTGTATACCTACTTTCTGCTATGAACCCTCCTAAGGGAGTCCTCAATAAGGTTCACCAGCTATTCGCTAAGTTCTTTTGGAGGTCTAAAAGGAAAACAATGGATGGCTTGGGATGACATGTGCTACCCATATAAAGAAGGTGGAATTGGTTTCCAGTCCTTGAATGATGTTTCAAAAGCTTTGTTTGCAAAACTATGGTGGAACTTCAGAGTTTCTGTAAATTCTTTATGGGGTACTTTCATGTGGAACAAGTATTGCAAGAAGGATCATTCAGTGGTAGCAAAGAGAGTTGGGGGATCTCAAGTCTGGAAAAAAATGGTGGTAATCAGAGAGGAAGTGGAGCAGGAAATATGGTGGCAAGTGAAAGCTGGAAATAGCAGCTTCTGGTATGACAATTGGACACAACAAGGGGCTTTATACTATATTGAGGAGGCAGGGCCAGAAAGATCAGAGCTGGTGAGAAGCTTTATCACCAATGATGGGTGGGATCAAGAAAAATTAGAGAGTGTGCTTTCAGAAGACATGGCAAGATATATTATGGATAGTATAAAACCTTTTAACACTGAAGGGATAGACCATGCTTGGTGGATGGGAAATGTTAAAGGGGAATTTTTGATAAAATCAGCTTTTCACATGCTACGAAGGAAGAGAGAAGGTGGGGAATGGTTAAAGGAGATATGGATAAAGGGCCTTCCTCTCAAAATCAGCTTTTTCCATTGGCGGGTTTGGAAGAGAAGAATTGTCATAGATGACAACTTGAAAAGAATGAGGCTAAATATGGTTTCAAGATGTCATTGTTGTGAGGAGTATAAGATGGAAACAATGGAGCATTTATTTCTAACATCTCCCATTGCAAAAAAGTTGTGGGAGAAGTTTGCTTCCTGTGCAGGTATTAATCTCAATGGAGTACATTTACAAACAGATGATTACTAGCTGGTGGAAAGCAACTGGGCCTACTAAGATACAAAAAATCTTCAAGATTGTTCCAGCAGTGTTAATGTGGGAACTTTGGAAACGGAGGAATGCTAGAAGATATGGAAAGGAGGTAAGCCTGAGCAAACTGATACAACAATGTCAACATACTATCAATCAGTAAATCAGACATACCTATCCTTGGACTCAAAATCTAGTACATTGGGAAGGAATAGTCAGCTACTTCTATCATTACAAGCCTAAAATATTCTATCAGGCTGTTATTTGGCACAAACCAGAGAGGAATTGGATTAAGTGTAATACAGATGGGGCTTCTAGAGGCAATCCAGGAGACAGTGCATATGCATTCTGTATTAGGGATTATAAGGAGGATTTGATATTTGCAGAGGCTCAACAAATAGGATGGCCTCTAATAACATGGCAGAGGCAATAACAGTCTTGAAGGGATGGAGGTATTGCAGGCAAAATCTGTACATAAAATTAATTCTGGAAACAGATTCCCTGGGGATTAAAAACTATCTAATTACGGAGTGGAAAATCCCTTGGGAATTGATAGATATGATGGAGGAAGCCATTAACATAATAGAACAAGATGGGGTAAATGTGAAGCATGTCTACAGAGAAGGCAATCACCTAGCTGATGCTCTCGCTAACACTGCCTTTAGTCACATAGAGAAGTAAGAGTACAATCACTTTAATCAGCTATCAGAGACTTGCAGGAAAATCCTAAACATTGATAAGCTACAAATCCAAAGTTTGCGCATTAAAACAAGAAAGATTAAAGCAAATACCAACCAGCAGGAACATCAATCACAAAGCTCAACATAGTCTAGAGTCTCACAGACATTCAATTTACATATTAAGTTCGAGATGCTATTTGAGCTTAAAAGAGCGAGAAAGGAAAAGCTAGCATAGGCTATGCAAGCCTACAAACATAGGGTTAGCAGCAAAAGTCGACGGCTACATGGTCAGATGAGAATCCACAGATCAACCACTGATGCGAAGCTACGAGAGGATCTGATTCAGAACAACCTGATGCACACACCACTGTACATACTACTGAAGAAAAAGAGGAGTACTTTTTTGAAAAAAAGATTTGGAGTAAAGAGAACAAAATAGGAGAAGAAATTACTTGTAAGCTTGACATGGATACATTTGACAGAACTCATCTTACAGTCCAGCTGAAATCAAATACCTGGAAAATAAGAACAACGATCAAATGTTGTTACGCAAGACACGGGGGAAGGAAATGACACACCTTTCAAAGCCGCTGACGACGCAAATGACACAATAATCAGGAAGTGAACACCGCTTATCCACAAGAAGAGAAGAAGGAGCTGAAGGATCCAAAAGGGCAAGAATATTAAAGGGGTAGATTATGAATCTGGAAGTGGGAAAGTGTACTATTTGGTAGGGTTTTCTTTTTTAGAAAGAGGCGTAATTGTGGGGCTGACCAAGTTACACATTTAGGCTTTTGGTTTTTTTAATTCTAGTTGTTCTATTGCTGATGAAATAAAATGAGCCCAGAGCTCAAAATTAATTTTTAAAAAAAGAATTAAATCTACAACATATTTTTAAAAAATTAAACAAATAAAAAAATATAAAATAGAAGAAGAGACTTTTATAGTACAACAAAGGAATAAAAGATGACTAGTTCTTTTCACGAAAAATAATTTATCTTTATGTGATATATATTAATTTAATTATGATTTTTCTACTGATCATTGAAATTCCTTTTTTAATAATTTTTTATTTAATGTAATTACATTAGTTAAGTGCATCTCCAATCCATAACAACAAATTTTACACTGAAATAGTATTAATCTCCAATCCAGGACACTAAATTTTCGACTAAAATATATTCTC
This sequence comes from Solanum piurae, assembly GCA_029582685.1. Classification (NCBI taxonomy): domain Eukaryota; kingdom Viridiplantae; phylum Streptophyta; class Magnoliopsida; order Solanales; family Solanaceae; genus Solanum; species Solanum piurae. The sequence continues at coordinate 35,948 of JAJOOO010004376.1, read as the reverse complement.
TTTATATTTTTCTTAATATTATATGATTATTTTTAATCATATAAGATTTATAGTATAAAAATAATAAAGTAATCAAAGAGAAATTTGTTGAAATTAGAGCTGTCAAAAAGGACCGACCCATCCCTACACGGACCAAGCCTCGCGGGCCAAGGAATTTGAAGGGCTAGGGCGGGCTGAACCTTTATTTGAAAGGGCCTGAAAATGCTCAACCCAACCCAACCCTAGAAGGGCCGAGAGCTGGGGCGGGCTAGCCCTTTTTTTTTTCTTTTTTTTCTTTTCAAACTTATAATTCTATAACATCAAGAAAATGAGAATATTTTCAAATCAAATATGGTAAACAATGGTGTTGTTTTAATAATACTAGCAAGAAGTCTAGTGTAATTAGCATGTATTTCATATACCAGATACGCGAGCGAGATAAGTGAGTGACAAGCAAGATTGGAGGGAGGCGAGGGCGCGAGATTTGTCTATGCATCCTATATACATGAGAATCTTCTTTGATAGAGTGTATATAGAACATATTAACCTAATTTTGAGTCCATCTATTCCGAGACATATGTATCTGGACATACCAAAATCTGGTAGATTCATAATATTACAACATAGCTTGTATTTAAGTAATTATATTATATACTAGTGAAATTATTGTAAGTTACAATAATAAAAAGTTTTGGCCCATGGGCCGACCCCGATCAAGAGGCTCTAGTTGAAATCATTGATGACATGATCCTTTATCTTGAAATCATTGCTTAAGTAAATTTTGTTGTCAAAATGATTCCAAAAAATGGTTTAGAAAAGAAAGATCATAGAAAGTTTAAAGAAGCATAAACAAACTATACCCCTTTAATTTTTTATATAACAAAGTAGCAATTAGTCATGCATTAATATATTAATAATCTGACTGATTTATTTTTATTTGTCAAGCTTTTAAAAAAAAAAATTCTAATTTATTTTTGTATATTGTGGAGTAGAAATAGTTGGAAGATGGAGAAAATACTTAACTTACTAAGATATCAAGTGGATGAACCTTCTTTCTTTTCTACTAGTATACAAGTGTGAGTAAATGAAGTGGTATCAACATGTCAGTTAAATGTCAATACAATTAAGATTAGGGATATTTTGAACTTTTGATACTACTATTTCACCCTAAGTGTTTCATAGAAAGACCGTCAATAGACACGTATGTATCATTCTCACTTTTTTTCCCTTCAATAAAGTTCTAGATAATAGTAGAATGTGCTATCTATTCTTTCTTCTTCTAGCATATAGATTAACAACCAAATCAAGAATGACATTCAACCAGAATAGCTTTGTGTATACTTGAGCTTCTGTGCAATGGTGAAGATCAATATCGTAGTGGTGTGAAGATCGATATCATAGCGGTGTTTAGTACAAAATTTGATTCTAATTTGTGTCTCATGTAAATTCTTGTAACTGAAAGTTAAGAGGGGGTGAATTAAAAATTCCTTCAGTTGACTTTATATATTGGTCAATCGACTCACCTACAAGTTAGTAATACAGATAAAAAAAAGATAATAAATGCACTAAGTAAATGATGCCAATAGTTTTATACTGGTTTGGAACACCGGTGTGGTGCCTACATCTAGTCCCCTTGGGTTTCAAGGGTTTCCTTAAGAGTTTGCTGAGAACTTGGGTGTTACAGAATGTTACAATTGAGAGCCCTGTTTGATATGCAAATCAGATCTCTTTCTTTGATACAACCTCTACTTGTATAACCTACACTCAGATCTTTATTTCTCTTTTCTTTTCAATTGTTCACTCAAGTGAGTACAAAGTTTTATGAAAGATAAAAAAAGATTACAATATAAGTTCAAGTGAAGTGCGTACTTCACAACTATGGCTAAGAGAGGTTTATATAGCTTTGGAGGACTTTGCTCTTTTGCGGAAACCCAAAGGAGTTTGAATCAAGGATCTTTTGAAGTCCTTGATTTTATTCTGATTGATTTACTGAGTCATGACCATATCAGATATGTGCATGAGCAAATCGATTTATTCCTTTGTATGATGATCTTCATGTGGTCTTGAATCTTTGGTTGATCTCATTAACTTGAATGCATCCCTTGATTTCTATTTCTTCCTTGTAGTCTTGGATGTTAACTGATCTTGTTGTCTTGAAAGTATCCTTTGATTGATGCACATTATCTCTTTCCTTCCTTAGGTGATTTGTTCTGCAATCTTAAATATATTCTGCAATCTTGAATATATTTGATTGATTTCTGGAATCTCTGATTGATCATGATATGCTTGATTGATTTTGGAATCTGATTGATTCTAGAGATCAAGACATATCTTTATCCTCGAATCTCTGATTGATTCCACAGATCAGGACATATCTTTATTTCTTCTTTATGTTTTATGCTTGGTTTCCTTTCTTATTGATGTGTTTGCCTGCGAAGAGTATGAGTGAATATTTAAGTGTCATTTATCAAAATCAATGCTAAGGAGTTAACAATCTCCCCCTTTTGATAATGAAAATAAAATTCATAATTTCAATATAGTAATCTAAGAGACAATGAAGCTTCCTTTCTGTTCATGTAGGAATTCCTTGGTCTTGTAGCTCCCCCTGTCTGTAGGATTTCGTTGGTCTCAAAGTTCCCCCTGTCTGTAAGACTCCTCTGTATATGTTGGCTCCCTCTGCCTTTATGGAAATTGAGGAAGCAAAGATGTTCTCCCCCTTTGGCATAATAAAAAAGAAAGCAGGGAAAATAGCATAATAGTAGGACAAAAAATAGATAAAAATAGTGTAGAAGATAGGAGGATAACGAGTCCTCAATATGCAATCCAAACAATAAAAACTGGAGAGACTGGAGTAGGAGTTTTGAACCATCACAGCAGGGTCGGTGTTGGAGGAGTTGACTCCACTCTTGAGAGAGTCAACTTGTTGAATGTGGAGATTCCTTCCTGCACATTCAACAACCAGGATGCGAGTTTTGAATTCCTCATTGTCCTGTAACAGCAGGGTAGCCGACTCATATACATCGTCAGAAGAAATACAGAGGTTTGCATAGAAGAGGCGAACAACTTCCTCAAAAACTTGAAGACCGCACAGAATGTTCTTTTGCTCAATTCCCCAGAAGTGTTACATGTCCTCGGGAGAGAGGGATCCTGAAGCATTGGGATACGGTTTCTTTGGAGCCTTCTTTTGGATTCTAACCTTGCTACCGGAGCAAAAGTTTTATCGTAATCAATACCTTCCTTGTTTCTTTCAACTGGTCAAGTTCTTCTTTATTATTTGTCACGTTTGGGTTCAAGTTGAGACACGAGTGCAACAGACGTTTGTTTTCTCAATGAAGCTCTGGTCTATATTTAGTCGGTTAGTTTACCCATAATGAAGTCATTTAGATAGCTAGCGTTGTGTCTCCATGCTTTTCTTTTTGATTGGGCTAGTCAACCTCGGTTCTAGACTAGTTGACTTCAATTCTAGAGTAGTCCACTCCTCTTTGTAATTTGATTAGAAGTATTTGAGAGGTTATCAGTGTTCAACTGGAGTAGTTTCATCATCTATAGACTCTACTTCTTGCATCCTTGGGTTAGTATCATTAAAAACAACATGAACAGATTCTTCAACACTTAAAGTACTTTTATTAAAAACTAGAAAAGCAGGATTGATGGGTGCATCACCAAAGAATATACCGTCATCACTTCTTGGATCAAACTTACTCATATTTGTCTTACCATTGTTGTGAATGAAACATTTGCATCTGAAAGGGTGAAAATAGCTAATATTAGGCTTCTTACCTCTCTATAACGCATATGGAGTTAAAATAGGTCTAATGAGGCATCTGTTCAAAATATGGCATGCAATACTTACTGCTTCAGTCCAGAAATGATCAGGGAGATTTCGATCAAGAAGCATGGTTCTGGCGGTGTCTTTTAACAAACGATTTTTCCATTCTACCACCTGTTATGCTTAGGTAATTGATTGAATGACGTTATCAAAGACACAAATTCCAATTCAAGTGTCAACAGTCGTTCAATAGTAATATAACCCAACCAAGGGTTGGGGTCGAGTCCCAAGGGAGCAGTTTCTGAGAATTAAGAGTTAAGCGCGAATATGATAGAGTTAACAATAGCTAAAATATTATCAAGTAAAAATATGATAAATTAAGGAGTTGACACAAATGTCAATTATCAATGGGGGGTTTGTATTCAATTAATGAACAAAAACAGTGAAAACAAAAAGATGCGAATATAGGGAGACAAGATTCTTGGGATGTGATGGGAATATGGGATAAACTACACAATTGGGTAAATTCTATTGATAATCAATTGCTGAACGTTTGTAACTAGGCTAGACTTTAGTGGGGGTAAACTCTCTCTCGAGAAACTTACCCCGAACCAACTCGGTTTCTCTCAAACACCGAGTTGTCGCTTTTAAGCACAACCTCTGCCTTAGCCCATTCACTCCCTCGAGCTGAATGTGTGGGAAAAGTCCTAGGATTCACTCTCTCAAGATGAACCAACGACGACCCAATAACCACCGGCTATCGATTTAGTAGTCTTAGTTTTAAAACATCTCTCTCGAGCAAGCCAAAAACACTAAGATGAAATCGTATTTGCAACTAAATTCCACTAAGTTCAAACATAACTACTAAGCGAAATCACATTTAAACAGTAAATAGACTAACAATAAGCAATACCCAACAGGAAATTTAATCCATATTCACAAAATCACACCCCAAGAATTTAGATTTTAGCTAGACATGGAAAAAAGGAAGAAAATGATACCAAATTGAAGTAACATCAACTGGTATGATTTATATTCACTTCAGTCAACTCTAAGATGGAGAATCTTCAACACCCACTTCCAATTTCTTGGAATTGGAAGTCTTCAAATCTTCAAAAGCTAAGAACAAGGTCTCTCTACTTGAAACTTAGAAAAATAAAATGTTGTCTCTGAAATTGCATACTAAGATAAAAATTCAAACTAGTATTTATAATTGTCTAAAAATGTGCTGCGAAGGATCACTCGACGCAATTAGTCAGGATCGCCGATGCACTCGGCGATCCGCCCTTTGGTCTGCTTCATTACCTTTAAGCTTTTGCCTTCAACATCTTCGCGATATAGTACTGCTTCGCGGAACTATTTGGCGACGCACTGACTGCTTCTTTTCATCGCCGACTTGATTTTTTCCTTCAGGGCTCAGCACACTGGAACTTTGGGCGAGGTTAAGGCCATTGGGTGACTCGCCTAATGCATTAGGCGATCCTCATGCCTTCTTTTCTTCTTCTTTTCAACTGTTTGTTCCTCTTTGCCAAGTAGTGTCCATGCTTTGCCTCAAACTCCAAATACCTGAAACTTACGGATTTACATCAGTTATTGAGGCAAAATATGCATTTGAGGACACTAATTCTATTAAAATGAAGCCCTAAATGAGTCCAAATTGTGGACTCATCAACACCCCCAACTTCCCTCAAGTAAAACTTAAGTTCGACAGTTCAAAAAGGATGTTCGAACAGTGCTACACAAGACTCAATCATGAATGGACACACAAGACTCAATTTACTCATGCAAAGATCAAATGTTTACTCAAAGTTTCAAGTTTTGACACACCATTATCAAAGAATCTCAAGCTCACTATACTTGCTTCAAATGCAAGTTCAAGCTCAACAAAGGAAATCAAATGCCCTTACACAAAAGAATGATTCCATATTCACACACAATGGTTCAACAATTTAAAGTTCCAGAATCAAATGCAACGCTCACACTCACAAAGAAGAACACAATGCATGCTTTCACCCATAGGTTTGCCCGTATTTTCCAATAGACAATTGTTTCAGCTCACTCAAGATCAAAAAGGTGTTTTCAAGGCTTGTAATGGGGTTGAGTGCAAAGGTATGCTCATTTAGGATCAATGACTTTTATCCTCATGAAATGTGGTGCTCACAACACTGCCTTTCCTCTTCTTTCATCATTTTCTTTAGTGCTCGTAAGTCATTCCATTATTCACTTTCCATGGATTGTTCGAAAATCCCATTTCTTTTTGTACTTTATTCCATGACTTTTTCTTATTCATTCTTTTCTTTTCTCTTTTTTTTTTTTGTATGGAGGGGTTCCATTTTTCTCAAAACCATGGATTAAAGGAGACTTTTCTTGCACTTCTTGACTTGCCTTCTCTTTTCACCACACCCCCAACTTAGGCATTTGGCCTAAGTTGGCTATTCAATCAACCACAAATCAAGAGGATTATAGGTAGTGGATTAAGGGAGGTCATGTTTTCATCAAGTTTCTTCCAAAGAAAGGTAAGACTCAAGGGGTGTTCAAAAGAGGTTCACACACTCACAAGGTAGGCCACAAAAGATGTATATTTCAAATTGGCTCACACTCTTCGAAATTGCCTAATATCATATCAAGAGATAGCCTTACTTAGTTGACCGGACCAATGGGGCAAATTCTAGGTGTTATCATGCATGGTTCACAGTAAGCTCATCACAGAAGGCATCGACACCAAAGTCAAACAAGACTCCACACTTTCGCTAGTGTGCAACGATCATCACAAGAGACTCAATTCCATAATTGGCTAGTCACAACGAGATGCAAAGAGTTCACATAATATCTATGTAACTTCATTTGGCCTCATCGTAGCCGCACATTCATGTTTGTTCGAATATGAGCACTATTCAAGTCATCGATGTTGATCGGGACCGATATTCTAATTTGTAAAAGAACTACCACATTCAACACAGAAAGGGTGGAAACAATTTGCAAAAAAAAATCGGAAGGGTAAAAAATCATTTTCAATTAAAAGCAAGGAGCCACAAGCTCACCATCATGTACCTCTATCCACTCCTCATCAGTCTCTGCCTCTAAGTCATCAGTTGTTGTGTCATCTCTCTGTACGTCTTTGGTGGTACCCGGAGGAATCACTGAAGTCTCTGGGGCATCTACATCATCAGCATCCTTCTGTAATGAGGTGAAGTTGGTAGACTTCAGATATTCTACGTCCTTCCTCAAGTCTGCTACATCGGCTTGCAGAGCCCAAACTGCTGAGGCCTCCCCCCGTCTTCTCTCACAAGTTGTGACTCTAATTTACAGATCATCAACAGAATCCTGAAAGGGGGGTCAGTGCAGCTAAAATAGCACTCTCAATTATCTCCGAGATGGATCTCTCCAATCGAGTCACCCTCACATCAGCTGAATAGGCCAGATTCCCCATTTTCAGGATCATCACCTGAGTAATCCTGATTGGCTGGGACGAGGTGGAGGTTCTCGGAACCTATGAAAAAGTGGGAGGGGTAGAAGTACCTGAAGGCCCGAAGGCCGCAGTAGGCAAAGATGCCTCTGCAGGTAACGAATCAACATCAACCTCCGGAGAAGCATCTACCGGAGCTGCTCTCTTCTCGCCAGCTTCCTCTCGAGTGTATTCAGCCTCGCTACGCTGGATGTCAGTGGAGGAAGAAGGAGTGACCTCAATATCTCTCACAGCATCTCGAGGTAATACAGCACGCTGGCACAACTCAGTGGTCAGGACCATAAATGGCAGAGAAGTTTGTCTCTGCTTGGCTCTCATGGCCATCTCCTGTGAAATCAGAAGTCCTAAGTCGATGCGCCTCCTAGATATGATGGACCCTAGGCATGTCGCCTTAGAATGGCGGAGGACAGATTCATTCTGGGATTGCATAATGCTGTTGCTGATAAAGCCAAACCAAAATCAAGAATTAATACTCAAATCCCTCTTCTCAATAGGGGCGCCCGCCTTGATCCACCTCAGGGTGGTATCAGAAATAAAAGGTGCCAGTCACCCTTTCAGATCATCCAAGGAATGAGGAATAGGCAGTCCATCATACGGATGTGTAGAGTGCAGATCTCTACCTAGTACAACATTAATGTACTCACTGCTGCACCAGACCTCCTTGCCTCGGACCATGACCGCCTTAACCGATCTGAACTCATTGGCCTTCTTCTTTCTCTTGGGAACTAGATCACCATAAGTTGTGTAGAACTCACGGACCCAAGAGGGAATATAGGGGCCTCGGGGCCTAGTGAACTTCTCAAACCTGTGGAATTGGAGGGTATCCCTCACATCTGAATACTTCCCCTCCAAGCCTTCTGTAGAAAGAAACTTTTCCTCGAGGATGGTTCTTAAACCATCACCTTTCAATATGTTCAGAAGCCTGGGAAAAGGAATGACAGGAAACACAGGGGTCACCAGAGGTGCCTGAGCTGGCACTGATTCTGTTGCAGGAGGGGTGGCAGTTGAGGGAGCTCTAGTGGACGAGGGTTGAGATCTAGCCCGGATCTCTTCTCTTCGGGAAATTAAAGGCTACTCATCTTCAAGCTCAGATAAATTAGCCCGGGTGTCAACAACCACTCTCTCAGCTGAGTGCTTCTTTCTTTTACTTTTTTTTCCCGGTGGGAGTTCTTGCCTTCTCTTATTTGGAGGATTTTCTCCCTCTTTAGTTATGGTAATATCCCGTGCCTTTTTATGCGGTGTCCTATCTAGATTTGTTCACACCATGTCTGCAAAACATCAAACAAAATTTAGAAATAACTTAATTAAGAGTACAGAAATACAGGTACAGACAGACTCGTCGAATCCCTTTGGTGGGCTAGATCGGGCTCGCCGAAGGTATTGGCTAAAAAATTATAGCAAGTCGGTGATGGGAAGGCCCTTTTGGCGAATCGCCGACTACTTTCGGCGAGCAAGATTTTGTCCGTCGAAAGTTACAGTGCAACAAGGGCTCAGGGATGCAAACAAAAGGCGAGCAAGAACCCTTTCGGCGAGTCGCTCAGTGCTTTTGGCGACATCAGACTTCTCGTCGAAAGTTAGAGAATCACTCATCAAATAAAGCATGAAATTAAAGGTGAGATGGGGACTTTAAGCGAACCGCCGAGTGGATCGGCGAGCTCGACCTAGCTCTCCAAGCGGCTCAATGTGCCTATTTTCAACCCAACTTCTTGAATTCAACTCTGCAACCCCCGAAAACAAAATCAAAGCATGCACTAGTACAATTAAGCTCAGACCCATAACACCCATTCCACCGGAATACTCAGACTTCTCCCGGTTTTGCCAAATTTGGCCATTTGATGACTTTTGCCCTTAAGAATGTTGTTACCCACTCCATCATTGTGCAATTTATGCCATTTAGAACAAATACGGGCTACTCAGGCTTCACCCAACAAATCTAACCAACATGCAAGCACACCCCCACACAATTTAACTCATTTTAAGGCATAAATTTACGAGCATTCAATGATCAAAATAACACAGGCAAGATTATCAAATTGAAATTGACATTTAAACATTCTAATCCTATCAGAGAGGCCCAACACATGACAATACGATATGATCATTGGAAATGAGTACCAAATTTTTTTGAAAGTAAACTCGGGGTTCGGAAAACCAAACTTTGTGCCTATTAAAGTACTTTGAAATGCTAGGCGGCAATGAAATCCAACTCCGAGCACAAATCAACAACCAAAATACTTACTGAATGCAAAACTATTTAAAATACTAACTTGGTGTGAGTTTGTGAAGTTTTAAAAGCGGGGGAAAGTGAAGAGTTTAAAACTCTAAAACCTTTGGCCATAAATAACCGTCCAGTTCGCATCCATTCGACGTCATTAGTATTGGTTGTTGATCTACTCGGTGACGCGTCGAGTGGTCACTTTCCTCGCCGAGTGTTACCGGACCATCAGTCAAAGTGAGGGTCCAAACGATAGTTTACATCGGGATCGCTGACCTAGTCGGCGATTCGCCAATAATTTTCTGTGTTCGCCGATTGTTACAGACTCTGATGTGAGAGTTTCTTGAGTCTAACGAAGGTCTGGGTCAGCGTCACCGACCTCGTCGGTGATTCACCGACTGAACTTATGTTTGCCAACCTGCACTTTTCAAACACTATCTACACTTCAAACTACAAAATCAACACACCATTATTTACAAAAGACAAAACTAAAGTATTAAAGGGTTTTGGGTTGCCTCCCAAACAACGCCTTAGTTAACATCGTGGAACGACGCAAGTCACCATTTAAACCTCATTATCGGGGTTAGCCCTAGTATCACTTGGCAACCCCTCTTGGTGTTGTGAGTAGAGAGAGGACAACATTTGTCCTATTTGGGCGTCTTGTAGCTGAATGATCATGGAATGGGAGGTCGTCATCTGATTCAGCATTTCGACATTCTTTTTTATCTCATTCAACACTCTATATTGTTCCTCGATTTTGTGTAGAATGAGGGAGAGGACCTCTCCATTTTGTCTACCCTCATGCTGCTTCATCTTTTTACACTTGCGAGGAGGAAGGTACTTTCTCTTATTGTTGGAACTTGCTTCCAACTTCATCACTTTCTTGGACAGATCATCCAGTTGAATCAACAAGTCAACCCATTCTTAGCCTTTCTTTGTTTCCTTGTTGGCTTTAACCAAGACATCAAGACGCTTGACTACTACTCCATATGGTCGTTCTTTCAAACACCCTGCAAACAGTTGATCGACCATACTTTTGTGTTCGGGACTAAAACCTCTATAAAAGCATTCCAACAGCAATTTGTCTGGTAGTCCATGATTCGGGAATTGCTGTAGCAATGCCTTAAACCTTGGTTACATATCATGGATAGCCTCACCTTCCAATTGCTGGAACGTTAGAAGGTTATCCCTAAGATTCAACAATCTCAACAGGGGGTGATCTATTTGGGTGGAACTTTCACCCTTTACACTCATTTTTCCTGTTTCAACACAAACAAACAAAACTAAAAATTAAGTAAGTAAACTACGACTAAAAAAAGAAAAATTTGACTCTACTCAAAATTCTCAAATAACACCACTCCATGGCAGTGGCGCCATTTTGATTGAATGACGTTATCAAAGAAACAACTTTTAATTCAAGTGTCAACGATCGTTCAATAGTAATATAATCCAACCAAGGGTTGGGGTCGATTCCTAAAGGAGCGGTTTCTGAGAATTAAGAGTTAAGCGCGAATATTCTAGAGTTAACCACAACTAAAAACATTATCGAGTAAAAACATGATATATTAAGGGGTTGACACGAATGTCAATTATCAATGGGGGGTTTGTATTCAATTAATGATAAAAAATAGTGAAAAAAAAGATGTGAATATAGGGAGACGGGATTCATGGGATTTGATAGGAATATGGGATAAACTACACAATCGGGTAAATGTTGTTAATAATCAATTGCTAAACATTTGTAACTAGGATAGACTTTAGTGGGGGTAAATTCTCTCTCGAGCAACTTACCCCGAATCAACTCGGTTTCTCTCGAACATCGAGTTGCCACTTTTAAGCATAGCCTTCGTCTTAGCCCATTCACTCTCTCAAGCTGAATGTGTGGGAAATGGCCTAGGATTCACTCTCTCGAGCGGAACCCATGATGACCTAATAACCACCGGTTATCGATTTAGTAGTCTTAGTTTTAAAACCTCTCTCTCGAGCAAGCCAAAAACACTAAGATGAAATTGAATTTGCAGCTACAATCCCACTAAGTTCAAACACAACTACTAAGCAAAATCACATTTAAACAACAAATAGACTAACAATAAGCAGTACCTAACATGAAATTTAACCCATATTCACCAAAATCACACCCCAAGAATTGGGGTTCTAGCTAGACATGGAAAAAAGGAAGACAGTGATACCAAATTGAAGTAACATCAACTGGGTGTGATTTATATTCACTTCCATCGAGTCTAAGATAAAGAATCTTCAACACCCATTTCTAATTTCTTGGAATTGGAAGTCTTCAAATCTTAAAAAGCTAAGAACAAGGTCTCTCTACTTGAAACTTAGAAAAATAAAATGTTGTCTCTGAAACTACATACTAAGATAAAAATTCAAACTAGTATTTATAGTTGTCTAAAAATGTGCTGCGAAGGTTCACTCGGCGCAGTTAGTAGGGATTGCCGATGCACTCGGCGATCCGCCCTTTGGTCTGCTTCATCACCTTTCAGCTTTTGCCTTCAGCATCTTTGCATTTTGGATCATTGGGCGATATAGTACTGCTTCGCAGAACTTTTTGGCGACACGCCGACTGCTCCTTTTCATCACTGACTTGATCTTTTCCTTCAGGCCTCAGCATACTAGAACTTTGGGCGAGGTTGACGCCATTGGGCGACTCGCTTAATGCATTAGGCGATCCTCATGCCTTCTTTTCTTTGTCTTTTCAGCCGTTTTGTTCCTTTTTGCCAAGTAGCGTCCATACTTTTCCTCAAACTCCAGATACCTGAAACTTAAGGATTTACATTAGTTATTGAGACAAAATGAATCTTAGGACATTAATTCTATTAAAATGAAGCCCTAAATGAGTCTAAATTGTGGACTCATCAGTAATATAGGAGATTAGAAATTTTGGGTGAATCTATTTTTATCACAGAATTCCTCAAATGATTTATTCTCAAATTCTCCTCCATGATCACTATGAACTGTGGAAATAAAATATCTTGCTTCTCTTTGTACTCTTCTACAAAACACTTCAAAGTTAGATAAAGCTTCATTTTATGAGATGGGAAAATTACCCAAGTGAATCTTAAGAAGTTGTTAACGATAATGAATTACATATTTCTTACCACCAATGCTAGCGGTCTGAGTGGGACCAGAGAGATCCATATGTACAAGTTGCAAAGGTTTAGTGGTACTTACAGTATCCTTGACCTCGAATGAAGAATGAGTTTGCTCACCAAGCCTATAAGCGTCACATATATGGTCCTTTCCGAACATTAACTTTGGAAGCCCAATGACTAGTTCAAGTCTGGACAATTTTTCAAAGGCATGCATGCTAGTGTGACCAAGTTTTCTATGCCACAACCAAGATTTATTTGATATTGCAATTAGACATGTAAGTGTTGGCAATTCAATGTAGATATTATCATTACAATCTCCAACGATTGTGATATACTTAGTCTCATATCTGATAGTGCAAGTTGTAGTATTAAATGAGAATTTGAATCCAACATCACATAGTTGACTGATGCTAAGCAGGCTGTGTTTAAGTCCCTCCACCAGGTATACTTTTGATATATCACATGATGAGCTAAGAGTGATTGATCCAACTCCTACTACTTCTAATTTTGCATTGTCTCTGATCTGTGCATATCCTCCATCATTTTTGTTAAGAGTTTTGAAATTTTCTTTCTTTCCGCACATATGTATGGAGCATCCACTATCTATTACCCATATTCCCTTTTTATAGGTTCTCTTGGTCTGCTCCTACAAAACAAGTAGATTAATTTCTTTTGATACCCAAGTATTTTTGGGTCCTTGATGGTTAGGATTAACAACTTTTGGTCTCCAAATCCATTTTTCAGAAGAAAATTTCCTATAGTTAAAAGATTTTTGACCAATGTCACCACAAGTATAAAAAGAGAAATTAACAGAATTTTTAGCAGAATGATAAGGAGAATTAGATATAGATTTGTTGGATATGTTGGAACTTTGATTAGGAGATCTTGTCCTGTTGAAAGCAGTTCTGTTAGATCTGACAGAGCTATGACTAGGAGATTTTCTGATAATGTTCAACTGCATTTTTACTTCTTCCAGTTCTTCTACTAGTAAGTCTACTTCAATCTGACTTGCTTCGAGAAGAATCTGCCAGTCTTTATTTTCTTGAGCAATCTTATTGTATTCATCAATTACTTTCTGTAACTCATCAGTAACTATGTCCAAAGAGTCTTGTAAGTCATTACAGTTAGGACAGTTAAAAGATCTTACCTCACTTGTATCACCTAGTGCCATGAAACATATGTTGGCAGATTCATCATGATAATTTTCGGATGTTTCTCCTTAATCCCAGGCTCTAAGAATTTTTGGATCTTTATTTCTTCGATTGTTTCTCCTTCTCTGATCGGGACAGTTTTGTTTGAAATGTCCTGGTTTTTACAAAAAAAGGTAGCATCGATCATCATTCCTTTAATTATTCTTAAAATCATGTTGGGGTCTTTGTCTTCTTTGTCTAAACATTTGTTTCACTCCTCGATTTATGAGAGTCATTCCTTCATCTTGATATTCATCACCTTCTTCTCCGACTTCAGATATCTCGGCAGTAAAGGCCACAATTTTCTTTTTATCATCTTTGTTATACCTGTTAATATTACTTTGCTTATAGGCCATCAGGTTGCCTAAAATTTTATCGTACGTCATTTTCTATAGATCTCCATCTTGAAGAATAGCAGCTTTACTTTCCCAAGATTTGGGAAAACTTCTGACGAGTTTTCTAACTTGTAACCCATTTGAGTATACCATTCCAAGATATTTGAGTTCGCAAACAATTTTGCTAAATCTCGAGAACATGTCTTCTACGTTTTCATCTTCGCCCATTTTGAATAATTCATATTCATTGACTAGTGAACTGATCTGAGCTTCCTTTACCTTAGTGGTTCCTTCATAAGTTACCTGTAGTTTGTCCCACATTTCTTTTGCAGTTTCACATGTTGATATCTTGTCGTATTCAGCTCCACTCACTGCACAATATAACAAACTTATAACTCTAGCATTAGTTTGAATTACCTTTTGTTGCTCCTTTGTGATATCGAAGGATTCGGGATCAATTGGCTTCTTAGTGCCATATTTTTTGCTTAGGCCATGAATAGACTTTGGACCCTTCTTGATCACAATCCATGTTTGATGGTCGTTTGAAGAGACAAAGAGTCTGAATCTATCTTTCTAGTGGGAGTAATGTTGGCCGTTAAAATACGTTGGTCGAGTTGAAGAATGTCCATCTTGAAGTAGAGCACTAAGAATCTAATAGTGTGCCATTGGATATTTTCTCACGTGTGGTTAAACACTTTACTAGTGATATTTGCTCTAATACCATACCAATTGAAAGTTAAGAGGGGGCAGGGTGAATTAAAAATTCCTTCAATCGACTTCCTATATTGGTCAGTCAACTCACCTGCAAGTTAGTAATACAGATAAACAGAGATAATAAATGCAGTAAGTACATAACGCTAATAGTTTTATACTAGTTCGGAACACCGGTGTGGTGCCTATGTCTAGTCCCCTTGGGTTTCAAGGGTCCTTAAGAGCTTGTTGAGACCTTGGGTGTTACAAAAATGTTATGTAAATCAGATCTTTTTCTTTGACACAACCTCTACTTGTATAACCTACACTCAGATCTTTATTTCTCTTTTCTTTTCAATTGTTCACTCAAGTGAGTACAAAGTTTTATGAAAGATAAAAGAAGATTACAATATAAGTTCAAGTGAAGTGCGTACTTCACAACTATGGCTAAGAGAGGTTTATATAGATTTGGAGGACTTTGCTCTTTTACGGAAACCCAAGGGAGTATGAATCAAGGATCTTTGATTAAGTCCTTGATTTTATTCTGATTGATTTGCTGAGTCATGTCCATATTATATATGTACATGAGCAAATCGATTTATTCCTTTGTATGATGATCTTCTTATGGTCTTGAATCTTTGGCTGATCTCATTAACTTGAATGCATCCCTTGATTTCGATTTCTTCCTTGTAGTCTTGGATTTTAACTGATCTTGTTGTCTTGAAAGTATCCTTGATTGATGCACATTATCTCTTTCCTTCCTAGTTGATTTGTTCTGGAATCTTGAATATATTCTGCAATCTTGAATATATTTGATTGATTCTGGAATCTATGATTGATCGTGATTTGCTTGATTGATTCTGGAATCTGATTGATTCTGGAATCTGATTGATTCTGGAATCTGATTGATTCTAGAGATCAAGACATATCTTTATTCTGGAATCTCTGATTGATTCTACAGATCAGGACATATCTTTATTTCTTCTTTATGCTTTATGCTTGGTTTACTTTTTTGTTGATGTGTTTGCCTGTGAAGAGTATGAGTGAATGTTTAAGTGTCATTTATTCAAATCAACTAAGGAGTTACCAATAACTTTCTTTTATTACACTTGCTTGCTGATAATTTCTTTGCTTGATTGTATCTCATTTATATATGCATGTATGTTTGTGAAGATTCGTGTATGATTTTGGATAAAAAAAATATATTACTATCATTTATGTGCATTTATTGTTGGGCTCACCAAATTGTGTTTTATCTCCTATGTTCTAAGGAAATATAGAATATGACATTACAACACCTATATTTTTATCCAGTTCTACCCCTTCCTTTTTTGTTAATGTACTGATTATAACTAATAATCATTGAAATGTAATATGTATCCAACGTGTTTGATGATATGTTCGACTCATTTTATTTGGACTGATGTTCACAAATTCTCTGTCCCCAAAATTCTCCTATTTGTGCTTATATGGTCCTCACTATTTCAATTTTATTAACTCTTGTGTTTCCAGGTTATTTCTATGTTTGACCCACTATTGGTCTTTCGACATAATTAAAGTGCAGAAAATAAATAGCACAATGTAAAACAGGCACATGAGTTTTACGTGGAAACCCCTTTGCTCAAAGGAAATGAAAACCACGACCTGTACTCACAGGATTTCAACTCAAACTCCATTTCACTTAAACGGAGCAATGATTCAGATTAAAATCTCTTGCAACCTAGGAATTTAACTGTAAATCCTCTTCCCCTCTATGTAGTAACTCTACTACAAAGAAAGCAACTAAGCAGATACTACACTGCCCACTAAGCTACCTAAATCTAGATAACTTAGACTTCAACTAAGCAGATACAACACTGCCCATTAAACCACCTAACTCTAGATGATTTGAAATTTGACTAAGCAAATACAACAGTGCCCACTAAATCAGTTACCTTAACTGACTTAGACTTTTAGATGAACAGAACAAAAATCTAATTCCTTTATAACATAGGAATAGATTTACAATTTAAGCACATAAGATACAAAGCTCTAACTACAATAAGAAGCTTCAGCACTCCATCAGGTCCTTTGTTGATATGAGCAGTGTTCTTCCTTGAAGATGGCCTTCTCTTTTCAAGCTTATGAATTTTCAGAGAAAATTCAAGTTTTGTTTGCCAAATCTTGAGTTTGTGTTATGGAGAAGAGACTATATCAAAAAGACACAAACTCCTTGGGACCGCCCATTAGCTGAGAGCCTGCTTCTCAAGAAAGACGTGCACCTACCACATTAGAAGTGGCAGCTTTTCTGACAGTTGCCTTGTCGTCCTTTCATATACGCAGTCTTGTAGGGACCAGGTCCCTTGCAAACTTTTCTTAGTGAGTTCTTGAGAAGACTTGCTGGCTCTCTTTCCTTTTGAATGAATGATTTAATTTGTTGTTTGTCATGTTGATTAAATCAACCATAAAGAGTTATTAATCGTTGGACAAACAACCTCGTCCATTCTGATTGGTGTAGTACGTTGATGCCTCACCAACCTCTGATAGGACAGCTTTCCAGCTGTACACCATTATAAATCTGGATGAGAGAACTCTGCGAGGGATCGGTCCCTGCATTTTGTGAGCCAATGAAACAGACAGTCTCGTCTGCTCTACCTATTGGTGCAGTACACTACACTTTTCTTCTACCACCTGATATGACAGATTTACAAATGTACCCCATTTGAATTTGGACGAGAGCACTCTGCCAGGGACCGGGTCCCTGCATTTGTGAGGATCATCAAAATACCTAGAATATAACATTTTCCCCCTTTTTGACGATGGCATATTCCTCACACTGAGTTTATTCATTCATTTCCCTTGCCATCAGTCTCAATAACAAGGATCTGGTTCCTTGTTAGATCCCTAAGTTTGTTAAATCATCAAAATTTAATATCAGCTCCAAACTAACATTTCCCCACTTTTTGATGATAACAGACTTATTTACTAGTTCCCATATCAACAAGAACTCTTTAGGTAATTGGAGTTTCATCATCCCCGAAGTTTGTCAAATTAATAAAACATCAAAATAGCATTCTCCCCCTTTTTGATGATGACAAACTTGTTCAACTTCTTCCCCCTAACAGCATGACCATGTCCTCTTCAAGTAGCTAGCATTGATTCCCCCTATTAGCATGACCATGTATTCTTCAAATAGCTAACATCATTGGTCTCATACCTTAACAATTTTCCCCCTTTGACATCATAAAAAAGGGTTAAAGTAGTAAACCAAGTTGACAGAAATGCAGTTCAAGCAAATTCATGGCCACTTCGGCAACACTAAGCATGAGTAAAAATGCATAAAGTAATGATACAAGTCAGTAGAAAAAAGGAATTTTTCATCCATAAATAAAAGATCAGCCATCAAAGCATTGCAAATGTGATTACGAATGAAAACCAAGACAATGCCCACTCAGTTTCGATAGAAAAAGAGTAATGAGGACTGACATAGAAATTTAGGAAGAGAGGGGATGACTTAGAGGCAAGGGATTGAAAGAATAAAATTAGTAGAGTATATCCCTTAGCATGGTATTTTCAGAAGCCTCTCTTGAAGTTCACATTCTTTGCTGCCCAGCCTTCATGTTGAACCTTCAGGGCTACTAGTTTTTTTTGTGTTTTTTTTAACCGGGTCCCTCTGATAGTGTTATTTCAGAAGCTAAGCCTTAAGGAAAACCATTTCAGTATCCCTGTTAGCAATAGCAACTATCATAGCTTCCAATGCAAACCTGAGTTTCTCATGAGATGAATAGATCAATAATTGAGGGACCAATTTTGTTTTTTTCTTATTTTCATTTTTTTTTCAGACACCATCCTATTCAGAATACTTTGAGTTCTCAGAATATCAAACTTTTCCTTTTTGAAAATCATCTTTGTCACCTTTTTCTTTTTGCTTGTTGGACCTGGTCCCTCTTCACACTAAAAAATATTCATTGGGAAATTCTCTAGTAGGAACAGAGGGTTTACACATTTAATGTGTTTTTGAGAAAGGACAAAAGAAGGTTTTGAAAACTTCTGATTTTGGAAGGGGATTTGAAAAGAAATATGGAGTATGAAGGAAGTGAAAGGAAGTGTCATTTTGGTACTCAAATGATGGGACAACGGTCAGTTACCGAAATGACAAACATGTGGCAATTGCAATGGTTCTCATGCATAATTCAAACTGCAATGTTAAGAATGCTAACCTTCGAGAACGGACCGGGTCCCTCTCTGTAGTTTGAATGTGATTGCATAGATCTGTCCTGACCTCTCATTTCCTTCAGCCTTTTGCCATGTGTGTATACCTACAAAAGGTATGAGATTGAATTTGCTAAATCATACATAACTGAAAAAGCAAGGATACCTGCTCCCTTTGCATAGTCATGAAAACGTTGATTGCTTCAGGCAGGATCCATTCAAGAAGGTTTCAGCATTCCCAACATTAGTTTGATTATCTCAGTCAGATCTTTTAAGAGATTTAAGATGTTGCTTGATCCACAAGAATTGAGCACATCAAGTTGCACTTGCTACATTCTCTTCCTCAATTGTTGAAAGAGAAATTGAATCTTACCTTTTAGTTCCCCATGAGTGAGAGATCAGCCTAGAACATAGGCCAATCCTGAGGTACTCTTTCTATCAACTTGATACCCAGCATAATCAGCATCACATGTTCCTCCAAATCAAAAAGTCTTTGGATGGACAGAATAGAACCAGGTCCCTAATTTCTTCATCTGTCTTCGGATTCTCTTAGCAGCCCTCAAGTGTGATTCCTTTGTACAAGAATGGAGTCTCTGAACCAGGTTCATCAGCATCCATCTTCAAGTTAGTGTCCATGTGAGTATGAATTGTCTAGGCATTCATAACATGAAACTTTTTCAGCAGCATCTCTGAACTAGTACAAGGTCCCTCTCTTTAATCAAACATCAATTTCCCTGAACGCTATGCTATCTTCTTCCCTGTAGCTAAGTCCCTATGAGTGTATACAATTGGTCCTTGCTTAGGGCTTTGGTGAAGATGTCAGCCACTTGATCTTCCATTTTTCAAAACTTCATGATGACATTACCCTTCTTTATAAGTGTCTTGACTTCAAGCATGTTAACCCAATTGAGCAGCTCATTGATGTACTTTTGTTGACACCCGAGGGTACCTTTAGAGGTTTGCTTGATCTACAGCTCCAAGAAGAAATTTAATTCTTCCATTATGCTCACTTCAAAACTCACTATTCATGAGTACAACAAACTCTTCACATAACACCTCAAAGGTTGCTTCAAGGATGACATCATCAATATGAACTTGAAAAATCAGCAATTCCTTTCCTTGTGATTTCAAAAAGAGAGTTGTCAATTTTACCTATTTTGAAGCCATTGTTGAAGAGGAATTTGGACAACCTATCAGCTTGTTGGGGAACCGAGTGTCATACTTTGTTTATTTCACACTGAGCTTAATCCGCTTCTTCATTCTCACCTTCAAAATTCACATTATCAGTTTGAACTACATCATCTTTGTTCAGAATTGTCTACCGGACTGGGTCCCTCATCAGGTTCTTCATCTGCATCAGCTTTCTTGAGATTGCTGGATTCATGAAAAGGATTCTCTTCAGCAAGCTCACTATTTAGACCATCTCTCTCAATCTGAAGCAGCCCTTCCATCTTAGAATCTTCTTTCTTTTGCAGCTTCTCAATTCATCCACACTCATAAAAAATAACATAATCACCTTTTGTACACCTGATAAGCCTTGGTGGAGGAAGAATATCCCAAAACTATTCTTTCATCAATATTGAGATCAAACTTCTCAATATCATCATTTTGGTCACTGTCACGACCCGAGTCTAGACCCCGGATGCGACACGACGTACTCGACCCCGAAGGGGTCTTATACAAGCCTCATAGATCATTCACTACATAGGTAATAGAAATAGTATAGAATTTAAAACTTTTTATTTAAAACCATATAATCTAACATTCAAAAACCTTTAAACACAAGCAGAAGTCTATATCTCACATGGCCATCTTAGACACAATCTTGAACAAAAATAGGGACACGACCCTTTACAATAGAAATCTAAAGTAGTCTATTACATGAAAAGGAAAGAAACTTCTAAACACTTGTCCTCGATCTATGAGGACATACCCAAAATTTCTTGGATAACTCTAATCCAAGCTCTACTAGAGCAATGCAAATCACTTGCCAGAACCTACACTTGTTGTAAAAACATAGAAGAATGGTTTAGCACATAAAGTACTAAGTATGATAGCCATGCAAAAACATGCTTAAAATGGACATTTTCTTTGAAAGTCATGATATATGCCATTTTGATAAAGCCTTGATGAACATAAACATAAGAGCATAATATTCAACCACAACCAACATTCAAGTCATTTAACCACACTAGAACATAATCACATATAACCCCTTTACCTTCACATTAATCCTTCACCCCAAGTAACCCTCAAGCTATACTTTGTGCAATGTATGGATAGCGTCCCATACCACCATCCCCACCAAAGTACCACCTTAAGGTCACCAAAAGTGAACTTACCATTCAACCTTTCCATCCTTACACAATACTAATACACTAGAGACATAAACATTAAGCAAGTCATATCAACACATATGGACCATCACCTCAGACAACTCTAAGTCATACTTGTGCAATGTGCAAGTGGCATCCCATATCACTACTCACACTAAATACTCCTTTGAAGTCACCATAGGCAAGGCACATTCATATTCATTAAGTCATCACAAGGAAGTAACTCATAATACAATCCAAGTATAACATGCATCATCTCATTCAAGCATATAAATCAACATTCTTCATTAGCTTCATTTCATTAGGAGCACCTTCATTCATTTAGACATTAGATCAACATTCTTCATTAATATCATCATAAGAGCACATTCATTACACTTAACATTATAAAGGAACACATCATAACTCCTCTCAAAGCCTACTTGTGCAATGCATAGATGGCGTCCCATACCAACATCCACACTAAGTAGTGTATTCTTAAGAAGGCATAGTTCATTAACATTCTTTGTGGGGTTAAGCCTTAACCGACATAGATCATGTAAGCAATTCATGGAATCCCGGTGTCACCCTCACCGGATAAGGGATTCCTTCTTGCCTAAGGTAGGACCATTGTTCTTTAGCTTAAGTGGATCCACTAGCTAGACCTATGTGGGAACATAGTTTAAGGGATAGGGAGATTGCTACTAGATACCCCACTTTAACTCACGGATGAGCATCCATCTCAAGAGATTCTTACTAGATACCCCGCCTCAACTCCTGGATGAGCACTAATCTCAAGCCATATCCACTCGGTGCTTAGCATTATTCCCCATGAAATACATTACATTCATTACATTAGTTCATTAAGGGACAAAGGATTGCTACTAGATACTCCGCCTCAACTCCCGGATGAGCATCCATCCCAAACCCAACATGCATTCATTCATTGGAAATCTCATAGATTCAAAGATGAGAATAGCCTTTCACCTAAGAATCCCCTTATTGTGAGAAAGTCTTTTCTTAACAAGTCATTATCATTCATTAGAGTACAATTGATAATAACCTTTCAATTAACCCATCATCATTAACATTATCATATAACTTCATTCATTAGTCATTCATGAGTATGTGTGAGCATGTGAGAATAACCTTTCACATAATCATCATCATTCAGTCAATTGCCTTCTAAACATTATCATAATACATTCATATTAATCAAACACATATACTTCACTTCATAATCATACATAGTAATTAAACACCTCCACCTTTCAAGTGGATCAATAGTTCAAGCACAATTCTACTTCAACATGTAATTTAGTCATAACTTGCCCTTTCAAGGCCATGATCACAAATCACCAACAAACCTTAAATTTTACATAATTAATACATACATAATGATACAATTCAATAACCCAAGCAATTTAGACAAATTCCATTCATAAGCTTTCATAATCATCAAACCCACTTCATAAAGGGCACAATTTAGGAATTGAGAGAATTCATGGGTTCATAGAGTATTTTTATCATAAATCATCAATTAAACACCAATACAATCATAATTTGTCATTAGAAATCATTTGGAAATGTTTGATGAAAGAACCCATGAGTTTGAGTAAAACCTTAGATTTTTCATACTTTGAAATCTCCTTTGAATTGGCTCCTTGAATGAAAAGTTAGACAAGGATCAATACTACCATACCTTGCTATAGATTCCCCACAAAAATTGAATAAGAAACACCTTGGAATCGATCAACCCTAGCTTCAATGGCTTCCTTCTTCTTCCTTGAGTTTAGAGTGAGTTTTTTTTTTAAGGAAGAACTTCTTTTGGGTTTTAAAGAAATAAGGAGTTAATGACTTATTTTAGGACTTAAAACTATATACACTAGTGATATAAACCATTTAAAATCAATCCCACACTTTAAATAATTAAAACGAAATTACTTAAAAACCCCTAACTTGGGCAGCCCCATCAGGAACCACGCCCACTTATACGGTCCGTGAAGGGGGACCACGGCCCATGGTGGCACCCGTGGTCCTCTAGGCATGGTCTCCCTTCACTTGCCAAGCCTTCATGAGGCCAAGGCATCTTCACGGCCACTTCTACGGACCGTGGTCACGACCACTACCGTGAAGTGGTCTGTGGACTTAGGGGCAGTAGCTTGGCCTCAAGGCCTTGCCTCCCTCAAGGCAAAGTGTCTCACAGCCACTTCTACGGACCGTGGTCAAGACCATTGGCCGTGAAGTGGCTCGTGCACTTGGGGCAGTGCTTTGCCAAAGTTGGGCAGCCTTGGCCTTTGGCTTAGGCCTTGCTCCCTTGGCTTGGCACTTACCCTTGCAACCCTTAACCAACCTTAGAAGGTCCTTCAACTACGGAGTCTAACACGTACCTTGACGTTGACCCTCACGTTTAGGCTCTAGATCAACCTACTATTTTACGGGTCGTTACAGTCACATAACATGTACTATTCACCATTTCAACCCAAAAGTTCTTTAAAATATTCAAAGAATGCTTACGGACCTTAAGGATGATCTGATCTGCTTTTCTTTAACACAAGCATTACAAATTTCGTCATCTGCAAATTTTATTTTGGGCAGACCACGGATCAGGTCCCTTGACACAAGTTTCTGCAATAGAGAAGCACTCATATGATCACGTCTCTCATGTCATACCTCATCATTCTCACTTTGAGTACTAAGGCAAGTGAGACTATCACTACGAGCAGTAATCATATCAGCAATATACATGTTCTTGCATCTCTTTTCTGTCAAGATCATCACCCGAGAGAGCAAGATTTTTACCACACGTTCTTTATAATAAGAACTTAACTTTATTTTGTTCATCACAAATCTGTGAAACATTTGAAAGATTGTACTTCAACCCATTGACATAGTACACAACTTCAAAAAAGTGTTCCAAAAACTTTCAAGTCCTGCCTACACCAAGAATGTACCATTTCTTGCTATTACCAAAAGAGACACCTCCACCTTGAAGTGCTTGAGAGAGAGAGGAGGTTTTGTAGTTTTCTCAGTCATGTTCTTTGAGAATCCACTATTCATAAACCAACACTGATTGATGCTACTTCCTCTCACTTGCATATCAAATTACTTGTTAGCCTTAGGAACCCATTTGAGATGGAGTTCCCAGTAAGCAGATAACGGAGTGATAAAAAAATCTTTTGTCCAGTAAGGCAGACTGGTTTTCTTCAACTTGGGACCAGAAGCAAGACCAGGTCCCTTCTTTAGTCTATTCCTTTGTTTGGAAAAGTTTGACGAACTTCCTTCATATTTTTTTAAAACACAACAATCTTTCTTAAGATGTCCATCTAGGGGTGTGCATCGGTTGGTTCAGTTCGGTTTTATCTATTATCGATTTGTTTTATCGGTTTTCAGTTTTTAAATATGTTAAACCAATAACCAAACCAATAAGATATTTTTTATCGGTTTTCGGTTTATCGGTTTTGGTCCTTAACGGTTCGGTTTTTTGTTTAACCAATAAGAAAATATTTATAAAACAAATATATGACTTTTCTAATAAATTTGATGCGAAAACACAATAATGTAACTTTACAAATGCTCATAAAATAGAAACAATAATAACAAAGATGAAAAGAACTATACAAGCGTAACACAAAGAGAAATTAAGAGGAATATGGTTCTTACTTTAGATTTTAACATTTTTTATAATGTGAAATTGTGAACTCAAAGCCATTGTGAAGTGTGGATTGAAGGCTAAAGGACAAAGATAGTAACAACTAAGGTATTAAGATTAATATATAATATTTATGTACAAGTAAAAGTAGTAAATTACTAGTCTTAATGGGTTATCGGTTAACCCAATATTAAAAACCAATACCGAACCGATAACCCAATAATTATTTTTATAAAACCATTAAAAAACCATTAACCCAATAAACCAATAATACTTTTATCGGTTCGGTTTATCGGTCAGTTCGGTTTTGGCACACCTCTATGTCCATCTTGACCACAATGCACATTATCAGCATCAGAGACAAATTTATTGTGAGGATTGTACGGGGGATATATCTTCTCACAGCCCAGCCCTCTTCTACTGTTGTTGCCTTGACCAATTAGATTTGTAAGGATCTTAGAGTAATTGGTCCATTTGAGGGATTTTTCAAATTCCTCTTTTACACGGACCAGGTCCCTCTCCAACTCAAGATTTATATCTAAAGCCAATTCCATCAAATTATTAGATTATCAATCCTACTTTGTGTAGGCACATTTTCTCATATTTATTTTGTGTTTATGTCTCTATTTTCTACTTCTGTTTATGTTCTCTATTTTTACTATTCACATTATAAGTCTAACTATCACGACCCAGACCGTCGTGATTGGCACCCACACAAACCCTCCGATGGGAGAACCATTACTACAACCCAGACTAAACAACTTAACCAAAAACTATGCATTTAAAGATACGGAAGCAAGTTTTTAAATGCAGAAATTATATAGAGTTTCCATAAACTCCAAAGGTTTTTAACAAACAACTAATCAAACTAATGCGGAAGAACAACCCATAGAA
The DNA here is from genome assembly GCA_029582685.1 of Solanum piurae. NCBI lineage: Eukaryota > Viridiplantae > Streptophyta > Magnoliopsida > Solanales > Solanaceae > Solanum > Solanum piurae. The sequence goes on along the minus strand of JAJOOO010004376.1, from coordinate 10,142 downwards.
CCTGAAAGTCAATGTACCAAAACGCTAACAAGATTCATAAGTCTAAACAAGAAAATCATCTAAAGAACTAGTCTAAGTTCGAATAGGATGGACTAAACAAAAAGAGAACTCAAAGCAGCCCAGAAGAACTGGCTCACCCTTGAATTCGAATCGGTGATCACTGATCTTCTAAGCGAGGTCTGTCAATAGCCGCTGAAATATTCCCTGTACTCAACAAAAATAAGAGCAAGTGCAGTATCAGTACACAACCACCGTGTACTGGTAGGATCACGTGGCTATCCCACTAAGTGTAACATATATTAGTCAATACAATAATATAATCACAAGCACATAATGAACATATACAATATCATCAGCATATACTAACAATGAACAACTTCACGATTCTCACATATCACAGTTATATCAATTTAGAGCAGCATAACGTCTTCCAATATCAATCATCATTAGATATGAACGAACTCATCACAAGTAGAGATACAACACAATTCAATAGTCCTCTCATGGAACCCAATTCAATGGTCCTCTCATGGAACCCAAACCCAAATTGTTAGCATACCGGTTCGTGGTACCCTATCCAAGTTAGTGTGTCGGAACGTGGCAGTCGATCCCATATTTATGCCGGAACGTGGCAACCGATACCACATTTATGTCGGAACGTGGCAATCGATCCCATATTTATGCCGGAATGTGGCAACCAATTCCATATTTATGCCGAAACGTGGCAACCGATCCCAGTTAGTGTATCGGATCGTGACACCCGCCCATTCAACAAACCACAATCACAATCACAATCACAATGTATATTCTCACAATCATACAACAAGAGGTGATTCATGGCATACAATTATTCAATTATCCTCATTTACAACAAGTGTGATCAATAATGCAACATTCGCATACATACATGTATCATATTGAAGCAAGAACAAACATACATCACACAATCATAGAATCACAACCATCACCTACCTCGAAACAAGCTTGAAACGCTAAGAAACTTGATTCTTCCCTTTCTGGATTCGTTCCACTTATTCTTGATCTACAAACAATCATAATAACACGGGAATCAATAAACAATCACTAATTACCCAAATTACTAACAATTCTATGAACCCTAGATCAAACCCATGATCCCAATTATCCAAATTAGGATTGTTTCCACCATAGTATCTATAACAAAACCACCCCCATCAATATTCACCCATTCTATTACGATTTATGGATCAAAAAATGGATTCGGGGAGTGAAAATCTTACCTTTAGCCTCAAGAATGGTGAAAAATGAGTAGGAGTCATCTGGGGTTCGTTCCTTAGCTCTAAAAATTGAAAAATGCCAAATAAGGTCATTTAGGGGTTTATTTACGACTTTAATTCGTGTCTGGCCCGCCACAGCGGCCCTCGCCCCTCTACAGCGGCACCGCCAGAGAGACCAAAACCACCGCCAAAGCGGCTTACACGAAACAGAGAGCTAATTCAAGAATTCCAAAATTCTCATTTCATAACACGCCTTAACCAACGATGCTCATAAAATACCGTTCACGCTAATATCAATTTCGGGAGTCCTACTCACCCGAATTCAATTCTGTAAAGTTGTACGGATTCATTAACAACTTATCTAACTACTCATGTAATCAAAATCATAATTAAATCACCCGATTGTTACCAGATTTCCCTACACCTTAATGACTCTGATTTCATCCAAATCTAGACTAGGTTGGGAAATTACAAGTTACTACAACAAAGTTTTCTGACCCCAATTCTTTCCCCATTGGGTTTTCCCTAACAACGGAATCAGGTCGTTACAATAGATACCAATTTACCCATCACTCATCCCCGAGTGATCAACTAGGAAAGACTGGCTAAAGTAAGGGTAGAGTAGTATCTTAATCATCAAATTACTGGGGATACTTGTCTCGCATGCCCTTCTTATCAAATCTCATCATCCCCTAAGGGTTTCAAATCTCCAACTTCAAACCAACCAATTGATCGTAAACATGTCTACAACATGTTATCAAGGACCTTGACATAACCATCCAGATGAATCCTTTAGCACTTAAGCATGATAAAATTCCAAGTCAATACTCGCTACAAATAGCAGTGAACCTAAATCAACCAACACATACTCATAATACCCAAACAATCATAGTTCTTAACAATATCTCCATCCCACAACATAAATTCCCATAAGCTTAAGTTATAACAAATTTAATCCTTAGAAATCAGGTACTCATCGAGGGATAGGTCCAAGAATACAACCCCTCCAACAACACTATCAAAATGTTAGATTTAGTAATTGTAGATTACCTCTTAAGAACAGTAGAATTGGACCCAATAATCCCCACATTCAACCACACATAATCGATACATGACCTCGACGACTAGAGGAATATTAAAATTGTCGGACAACCACAAATACGCATTGTAGCTCTTCTATAAACTTTCATAAGCAAGGTGGTACATGTAGAACCACTAAAATACTTTAACAACTCCAAAACAACACCAATTATGTCATTTGAAATAACCAAATCTTCCCAATCTTCCCACTCAACCAAGAGAACATTGCAGGACTTGGTACCCCTGATCCATCACTAGGGATCCACCCACAAAAGTAAAAACACACGAGAGCATAGCTAGTGAATCATACTCACAATACTAACAACCATCATAACACTCCGACCATTTACCTTATTATAAACCAACACTTTTTAAGTGAAACCTTTCTTAGGTACTTAACAATCAATAGTAGTAAACTTACGACTCAACCCAGGTGTAAGTCCTTTCAAAGGTTCAATACCTGATACAATTGATCATTTCTCACCTTGCCAATTCATACCTTGACAAAATATATTACCACGAATGTAGACTTACAATGAAAAATCTGAATTCTAAATTCAACCATATAACACAATTCCCTTATTTATCAACATTAGCTTGTACCTTGAAGATTTTTATGAATTCATGGATCTCCGTTTATCATTGATCGCATCTCCATCGATCTTACAATATCTTTCGCTAACAATCCAATCGTACTCATTACTAAACTCAAAAACAAAAACAAGAACTTATCATCACGCTCTAGCTAATGTATGCACAATCTTTTCTCAAGTCTTTTTCAATAGTTTTTAACCCATCTGATAGACTTGTAACACTATTACCATAGCCACAACAAAACGGATGAAATCACGCGTCTTTGAACCCAATTATCTATCCCTCTAAAGATATATCTTTAGCCTTTGCAATCAAATAAAATATTCTTGCTCTAGCCTCTCTCTAAAGGTTGTACTACATCCCACTATTTTTCTTAATTATAACTCTAGCTCTTTTTAAATTATATTCAAGTGGTGTCCCACCATCTCTCAAAACCTTCCATGCAACCACGTTAGTCACCAAATATTAGGAAGCCACAACCTTAGATGCTCGCAAGTCATAATTACTACACCAAATTTGCCTAACCACAATCTTATTATATAGTTGCATCCCATCACAAATTCTTATTACCATTATGCTTAGTCAGCCCTGACGATCACTACGAAGTCAACCTTTTGATCAATACGACACCTCAAACTCATGTGTACTTTATCAAATTCAAAGGACTAACCCCATTTTATACGCACTTTCTTGCTAAAATACTTCAAATGCCTCCACCCAAGTATACTCAATGAGACTTTCTTTATCCATAAGTTTGTCATTCCAGTATTAATCCACTCCCTTATGGCACAAGATAAAATCACCAGTCCTCATACCACCCTCCCTTTTCTTAACAACAAGATAGGAGCACCCCACGGGGAAGCACTAGGACGGATGAAATCTTATCAAGAAGCTCTTGGATTTGAGCCTTAAGCTCTCTTAATTCTGCTGGAGCCATACGATACGGAGGGATGGAAATGGGGCGAGAGCCAGTTTCCAAGTCAATGCAGAAATTTATATCTCTATCCGGAGGCATACTAGGTAAATCCATAGGAAACACTTCCTTAAACTCAGACACCACAGGAACAGACTCAATAGAGGGAGACTCAACCTCAACATCCCAAAGATGAACCAAATAAGCCAAACAACCCTACCCACCAGTTTCCTAGCCCGAATGGAGGATATGATCTTAGCTAGCTTAGGCTTGCATACCCCTTCCCACTCTAATCTTTCCCTACCAGGGATCTGATGAGTCCACAAATTGGACTCATTTAGGGCTATATTTTAATAGAAATTTTGTCCTCAAATCTTATTTTATCTCAATATCCGATGAAAACACTTAAGTTTCAGGTATTTGAAGTTTGAAGGAAAGTATGGACACTACATCGCAAAAAGGAACGAAAAGGCTGAAAAGAATGAAGAAAAAGGCCTGAGGATCGCCGAGTCCACTTGGCGAGTCGCCGAAGGGTTTTACTTCACCTTTTGTTCCAGTGTGCTGAGCCCTGAAGGAAAGGATCAAGTCGGAGGAAAAAGGAAGCAGTCGACGCATCACCGAGAAGTTCCGCGAGGCAGTACCATGTCGCCCAATGACCCAGAGCATGACAATGTTGAAGGATGGTGCAAGACGGTGATGGACTACACCAAAGGGTGAAAAGCCGAGTTGATCGGTGATTCTGACTAATGTCACCGAATGATCTGCTGCAGCACAGATTTTTGAAAGTTATAAATACTCGTTAAGAGTTGTAGTTTGAAAGAGAGATTCGAAGTGTGGAACAAATTAATATAATTTTTAGTACTTTTTATTTTTGCTCTGAGTTTGAGAGGGTTTGGAAAACTTGAAGAAGAAGAGGGTTTCATCTTCAAGGATTTAGACTTGGGTCTCTTGGATTCTTCATTCTTGGCCTGCAACAAGACTTAAATATTCATACCCATTTCAATGCAAGCTCATTTAGGTATCAATTTCTATCTCTTGATGTGTGGCTAAAAACCCCAATTCTTAGGGTATGATTTAGCGAATATGGGTTAAGATTGTTGTTGGGTCTTGCTTGCTGATAGATTAGATGTAGTCTAATGGTGATTTCGTCTAGTAGTTGTGGATGAATTTAACAAATTTGTAGTTGCAAATACAAGTTTATTTATGTGTTTTCAGCTTGCTCGAGAAAGAAGTCGTGAAACCAAGACTACTAGATTGATGGCCTAAGGAATGGGTCGACATGAGGTTCAGCTCGAGAGAGTGAACCCTAGTCACATATCCTAACACTCAGCTCGAGAGAGTGACTGGGGTAAGGCATAGGCTGGTCTTCATGCGGCAAGTGGTGTCCGAGAGGAACCTATTTGAAATGGGGTAAGTTGCTCGAGAGAGAATTTATTCCCACGTAAAGCTTAGTCTAGTCACTATTACTCTATAAATTCTCTATCAAAAGTATGTACCCAATAATAAAGATTAACCCGTATTTCGGTCACATCCCAAGAATCCCCTCTCATTATTTAGAAATCTTTGTTTATATTGTTGTTTTACTTACTAGTGACAAAAAACCCCATTGTTAATTGACACTCTTGTGTCTCTCTTTAATTTATAATATATTTAATCGTTAATGTCTTTAGCTACGACTAGTTACAAAAAAATTTATTTTTCTATTAATTCTCAAAACAACTCCCTTAGGACTCTACCCCAACCCTTGGTTGGGTTACAATACTATTGCACGATCGTAGACACTCGTACTGGAAGTTGTGTCATTGATTACGCAAAACATAAAAATGGTGCCGCTGCCGGGGAGTGGTGTTACTTGAGATTTTTTAGTTAAGTTGAATTTTGTTCTTGTGGGTTTTACTTCACCTTTTGTTCCAGTGTGCTGAGCCCTGAAGGAAAGGATCAAGTCGGAGGAAAAAGGAAGCAGTCGACGCATCGCTGAGAAGTTCCGCGAGGCAGTAGCATGTCGCCCAATGACCCAGAGCACAACGATGTTGAAGGATGGTGCAAGACGGCAATGGACTACACCAAAGGGTGAATCGCCGAGTAGATCGGCGATTCCTACTAATGTCGCTGAATGATCCGCTGCAGCACAGATTTTTGAAAGCTATAAATACTCATTGAGAGTTGTAGTTTGAAAGAGAGATTCTAAGTGTGGAACAAATTAATATAATTTTTAGTACTTTTTATTTTTGCTCTGAGTTTGGAAGGGTTTGGAAAACATGAAGAAGAAGAGGGTTTCATCTTCAAGGATTTGGACTTGGGTCTCTTGGATTCTTCATTCTTGGCCTGCAACAAGACTTAAATATTCATACCCATTTCAATGCAAGCTCATTTAGGTATCAATTTCTATCTCTTGATGTGTGGCTAAAAACCCCAATTCTTAGGGTATGATTTAGCGAATATGGGTTAAGATTGTTGTTGGGTCTTGCTTGCTGATAGATTAGATGTAGTCTAATGGTGATTTCGTCTAGTAGTTGTGGATGAATTTAACAAATTTGTAGTTGCAAATACAAGTTTATTTATGTGTTTTCAGCTTGCTCGAGAGAGAAGTCATGAAACCAAGACTACTAGATTGATGGCCTAAGAAATGGGTCGACATGAGGTTCAGCTCGAGAGAGTGAACCCTAATGCCATATCCTAACACTCATATCGAGAGAGTGAGTGGGGTAAGGCGTAGGTTGGTCTTCATGCGGCAAGTGGGTGTCCGAGAGGAACCCATTTGAAATGGGGTAAGTTGCTCGAGAGAGAATTTATTCCCACGTAAAGCTTAGCCTAGTCACTATTACTCTATAAATTCTCTATCAAAAGCATGTACCCAATAATATAGATTAACCCGTATTCGAGTCACATCCCAAGAATCCCCTCTCATTATTTAGAAATCTTTGTTTATATTGTTGTTTTACTTACTAGTGACAAAAACCCCCATTGTTAATTGACACTCTTGTGTCCCCCTTTAATTTACAATATTTTCAATCGTTAATGTCTTTAGCTACGACTAATTAGAACAAATTTTATTTTTCTATTAATTCTCAAAACCACTCCCTTGGGACTCGACCCCAACCCTTGGTTGGGTTACTATACTATTGCAAGATTGTAGACATCGTATTGGAAGTTGTGTCGTTGATTATGCAAAACATCAGGATCTCTAGAGTTACCAACTTAGTATTACAATTAAGCCCGGTATAATAGGGGGACAACCAAGTCATGCCTAATATTATATCAAGTCAGTCATATCCATCATAACCAAATCAACCCAAATCTGAAAATCCATAAACACAACACGATATACATGGGTGACTATGACTGACTCTTCAACTAGGGTAGAAACATGGATGGGGCATCAAGTATATCAGTAACCGCATCAAATCCCAAGGCAATTGAACTAACACGTACGAATAAGTAGAACCCAGATCACACAAAACAATAGCCATCTGGGCACAAACAAGAGTAGCACTATTAACCACTGCATCACACACCTCAAACTCGGTCTTTCCCGAAAAAGCATATAACTGAGCCATGTCGTCTTGACGGGAAACCTCCTCACCTGGCTGCACTAATCCTCTACCTGCATTACCATTTTCCCGGCCTCCACGGCCTCGCTGATTTCCTCCTCATATGACCAGGTTCTCCACAATTTTAACACACCGTATAACTTATATTCGATTGCTTAACACTCAATTAGATCGCGGGGGTTAGTTCGGGTACGATTCGGGGTCCATAATTGTAACTAGGGAAAACAGGGGAGATAGGGCTGAGGTTCTGTCTCGCCCTGTCCCGCTCTGGCGGGAGGAATCCCACACTGGCGGCCCTTTCCCAATTTCCCCTAAAGGTTCCCAACTATAACACATACATTTTTAGAGAAAAAACCCTTTAGGTAGGACAGTCATTGTCTACCCCCGGTCAACCCAATGAAGTACGCACTTTAGAATCTGTTTACATCATTTCAACACTACCACATCGTAATTTATCTAGACCCTTGCACCTAATCTCGTGATGACTTTCTTTTCACAACAAGTTCCACGACACTCAAGCGGTTACAACTGGCACAATTTCAACATTTAGGCCAGCACATTACACATGTCAACATTCAGACAAGCAATACTGGCACATAATCATATCAAAGCATTCAAGTAATACACCCTTCACATTCATAGTTAATTTTCGACAACTAGAAGCACACATTCACCGTTCCAAGTTACAACTAGCAGACAAGTCCAATTTCTTTAATTAGTTCGTTCCATAAATGACCATCAGTCATGCCTTATACGGTCCCTAAGGCCATATACCAATTGGAACCTTCTCAGTTTTAATTAACCTGCTTGTGTCCCTTCAGCCGGGACTACGACGTCTAGTTCACTTCGTTGAGATACCAATTGGAATCGGGAGATACCAATTGGACTCAACTCATACCACAAGCAATAATAGTAGCTAGCGAGCCTCACAAAACTGCAAATTTCAATCACAGAACTTGGTCGAACCCAATTCTTAACTGTCTCAACCTTTAACTGATGGTAACCACACCTTAAATCAATCTTAATGAAAAAATGGATGCACCTTGAAATTGGTCAAAAAGGTCATCTATATGAGGAAATGGATACTTGTTCTGAATGGTTACCTTATTCAACTATCGGTAGTCTATACACATCCTCTCTAGCTAGTGATGGTGTTACCGTTATTGTTGCTCTAGTTCAGACCATAGAGTGAAGGAGGAAAGATACCAATTTGTATCACCCAGATACCAAATGGATTCAAGTCATAGCACGAAGGAGTAGAAAGAAGTGAGTTTTTCCTAAAGTCTTATAGCCTCTCGAAGAAAAGTACGAACGTCTTCGTACCGTTCCGCAAGACTCTACTAGACTCATTTTGATACAATGAGATCAACGAACCTAGGGCTCTGATACCAACTTTGTCATGACCCAGACCATCGTGATTGGCACCCACACAAACCCTCCGATGGGAGAACCATTACTACAACCCAGACTAAACAACTTAACCAAAAACTATGCATTTACAGATACAGAAGCAAGTTTTTAAATGTAGAAATTATATAAAGTTCCCATAAACTCCAAAGGTTTATAACAAACAACTAATCAAACTAATGCGTAAGAACAACCCCTAGAACCTGAAAATCAACATACCAAAACTCTAAGAAGATTCATAAGTCTAAACAAGAAAATCATCTAAAGAACTAGTCTAAGTCTGAATAGGACGGACTAAATAATATGAGAACTCAAGGAAGCCCGGAAGAACTGGCTCACCCTTGAATTTGAATCAGCGATCACTGATTTTCTAAGCGAGGCCTGTCAATAGCCGCTGGAAGATGCCCTGTACTCAACAAAAATAAGAGCAAGTGCAATATCAGTATACAACTACCGTGTGCTGGTAGGATCACACGGCTATCCCACTAAGTGTAACATACATTAGTCAATACAACAATATAATCACAAGCACATATCGAACATATACAATATCATAAACATATACGAACAATGAACAACTTCATGATTCTCACATATCACATTTATATCAATTTACAGCAACATACCATCTTCCAATATCAATAATTATTAGATATGAACGAACTCATCACAAGTAGATACACAACACAATTTAATGGTCCTCTCACGGAACCCAATTCAATGGTCCTCTCATGGAACCAAACCCAAATTGTTAGCATACCGGTTCGTGGTACCCGATCCAAGTTTATGTGCCGGAACGTGGCAGCCGATCATATATTTATGCTGGAACGTAGCAATCGATCCCATATTTATGCCGGAATGTGGCAACTGATCCCATACTTATGCTGAAATGTGAAAACCAATCCCAGTTAGTGTGTCGGATCGTGACACCCGCCCATTCAACAAACCACAATCACAATGTATATTCTCACAATCATACAACAAGAGGTGATTCATGGCATACAATTATTCAATTATCCTCATTTACAACAAGTGTGATCAATGATGCAACATTCGCATACATACATGTATCATATTGAAGCAAGAACAAACATACATCACACAATCATAGAATCACAACCATCACCTACCTCGAAACAAGCTTGAAACCCTAAGAAACTTGATCCTTCCCTTTCCGGATTCTTTCCGCTTGTTCTTGGTCTACAAACAATCATAATAACACGGGAATCAATAAACAATCACTAATTACCCAAATTACTAACAATTCTATGAACCCTAGATCAAACCCATGATCCCAATTATCCAAATTAGGGTTGTTTCCACCATAGAATCTATAACAAA
>JAJOOO010004375.1:0-46175 GCA_029582685.1 Solanum piurae | reverse complement strand
TTGAACAATTAGAGTGAGGACCTTAGGAATGTGATCAATCGAATTCTAATTTTACTTAATGGGTGATGATTACTAATTGATACAAGTTGTTGAATCCTAATGGGAATGATAGATTTTGAATACAATAGTCATCTCTCGATCAGCTGTCATGTTTCGAGTGAGTACTCTCGAACCTCAGCAAGCTCAACAATACCAATCAACCCAATTCCTTAATTAACCCACTTTCTCAAGCTGGGCTGTAAAGATGTAAATCAATACAATTATCAATCATTCATTCTACCCTATACCTCTTTCTCAAGCAAGCATAGAGAACTAAGCTAGAACTGAATTTGTAACTTAAGTTCAACAATTAGAAAGCGAACAATCAATTGAACCCATTTCAAAACAACATTAAGTTCAACAATTAACAATACCCATAAACTAATAAATGCATTCGACTACATGATCACACCCCTAAGGTAAGGGGTTTTAGCCAAACATAGCGAAAAGTAAGAAATCGTTAGCAAAAAGATTATCCATCTGAATTGTTAACAATCTACAATATCCAAAACCAAAATTAAAGCTAGTATTCAAAAACCTCAAATCAAAGATTCAAATCTTCTCCAAGAATGTTCAACAGTATAAAAATGTGAAAACTCTCAAAGACTAGAGAGTACACTCTATGGGAACTCCTTTTCTCCTTTCAAAAAATGAATTTATACGTTTCCAAAAATTCATCACGGAGTCTAGTCGGGATAGCCGATCGACTCGGAGATCTGAGGGTTGCACTTCCTCTCGCCTTTTGGCTTGGCTCCTGCATACAATTATTCTGGAAGATTAGGCGAGTTGAGTCGTGGTCGCTAAACCATTCATGGCTTGGTGCCAGGGCTATCTCACTGGAATATTTAGCGAGCTTGAGGCTGACTCGGCGAGTCGCCGAGTGCCTTTTGCGAGCTCTAGCTTCTCTTCTCTTTTCTTTAGTTTTCCAACTTTTTCGCTCCTTTTCGCATCGTAATGTCCTTGCCTTGTTCTTAAACCTTCATTGCTGCATATAAACACATTAACATCAGTGATGAGCACAAAATAGGAATTGAGGACACTAATTCATTAAATAATAAGCTCTAAATCAGTCGAAATTTCTGACTCATCAACACCCCCAACTTAACTTTTTCTTGTCCTCAAGTAAAACACAAGGTTGGCCTAGAACTACCAATTCACAATAAAATTGGTAGTTCTAGGTGAACTTGTTTTGGGAAAATCCCTAGGTTGAGCGGGATGACCACGAGGTTGGCGTGGAACACAAGGGCTTTCCTCACCGCTACTTCACCTAGAACTACCAATTTCATGGTTACACTAACGAATTACGCTTATATAATCATGAACAAATATTTTATAACCAAGTACAAGGGTTTCTATATTCAACAATATTTACTATACCTAAGCTAAGTCAAACCCATCTATAAATCCAAAACTACCGATTCTAAGGACTAAAAATTGAAATACCAAGTTAGGGGAGAAATTTACTTGCCTTTACGAAATTTCTTAATGGAGAACAGATAAAATTATCCCTAAGTCACTTCATTATTTGCCCAAAACATTCTTGCGTAAGCATGAGCGGTTTTGGAGAATTTTCATCATGTACAGTGACTTATCCCATTATAGCGGCCCAATTTCGCTATAATGGCGCCGCCGTAGCAGAAATGGCCACTATAGAGGATATTAATTTGGCTGTTGTAGTGGTATGTCACTCTCCGTAGTGCTGTGCACGGGATAGGAACTCGAAAATCCTCCCAAAATTGCCTATTTTGCAACACAACTTCAAACCTTGATGTTCCAAAATAACTCTTTTATGACAAGTTTGATATCGGAAGTTTTAATCACCGAACTCCATTAAAAAAAGTCATACGGACTCGTTGACGTCTTATCTAAAAGTTAAACAAACTCTTCTTAGATGTTTTACCCAATACTTTCCGCGGATAGCCCTAAATTTCATCTCACTTAGATTTCACCCAAGCCTAGCGTAGCCTGAAATTTTCAACTCACTTCCCCTTAAACTTTTGAACCCGGATTCGTTCAAAATTAGCTAACCCATAATGGCGATTTCATTTCAAAAATGGTTCACCCATAATACAAGGGATCTAAAATTTTAACAAAAAATGAGTTTGAATCGACCTCCCAATCAATTTTCCATTTCTAGGTATAAACCTCTAATTTCTAACAACCAAACGTGAATTAAATAATGAAATAAATAATAGAATACCTTGGAGTAGCGAAGTACAAGGTATATTCTAACCCCACACCAAATTAATAAAATCTCCTTTGACAACTCCAAAGGGTCAACTCAAAATATTTATATAAACTACAATGCAACCAATGACCCAAATCACTCCCGTGTTCTTTGAGGTCCATAAATATCTAACCAAGTCGTAAATCACCCTCTAGACCTAATGAAATTTACCAAAACAAATTCTCTCTTCACTCCATAGGTTTTCTAATTATATTTCATTCAATAGACACTCATAATTGTGTGTGAGTTAGTTTTTAGACATTTTGATAATTAAGTTTTTCAAACTATTTTTATCACATATTTATTGTTGTGCTTGTAGACAGCAAGTATTTTTTATAAATAATTGGCTACGTGTTGGGTTATAAAATTAATAATAAACAAATAGTGTGTTTAGTAAAAAGTTGTTTATAAGTATAACTTTGTAACAAATAGTCTACAGTCTAGACGTATGGGAATTGCCTAACTATAAAAGGGCATAGAGACTCATGTAATGATGAACCACACACTTGTCATTATAACTTTGTGATATCATATAAGAAAAATGAGCCTCGGAGGAAAGTTAGTTTCGGATGTAAACATCAAGTTTGATGGAGATATGTTCCATGAAATATTTAGGTACAAACCACATCATATCTCAAGTATGTCACCAGATAAGATTCAAAAAGTGGACATTCATGAAGGTGAATGTGGTACTGTAGGTTATGTCAGCTTGTGGAACTACTTCCATGGTAAGGCACCACCTCTTCTATACCACTTCAATTGTTTGTTACAAAGACAAATTTAAGATTTAACGTGTATGAATTACTATAATGATTTTATGTTATATTAAATAATAACCTGGTTTGAAATTACCAATCTATAAATATTTTTGAATATTTCAATACAAATACGTAAAAGGAATGAACAAAAATCATTGAATACCCATTACCCCATACATTAATGTCTAGGGCAACCATAATCATATTATCGACATATATTTTTTCATACTCTCTTCGGTCTAAAATAAGTGTGGTTTTAGGTTTTTTGACGCATTCAATATAACAAAATCGTTCATTAGCGGTGATCATAAATAGAGAGGATCCATGATTTAAACTTCTATGAGTTCAGTTATTAACTTATTAGCCTTGAACCATATTGTATTTTAAAAATTATGAGTTCATACCTACTATTTATTTTGAATTTAGTAGATTTTTTATATATAAATTTTACCTGCATTGAAATTACTTGGCATTTGCACCTGATCACAAGGATTGATTGAAAAAATTACCCCTTATCATTCTTCAAATTATTCTGCAGCTCTTCTCAAACTCTTATATCATTTATGATTGAAGTATTGATTTAAAGAAAAAAATTAATGTTTTCTTGGTGATTTCTAAAACAACACTTATTTACTCCTTCTAATTTAAACCAAATTGATTGGGTAAGATAATACTTACTTGGACGGTAGGAGCACTTTATACACGTTAAATAGTTGAGTAAATTATAACATGATGAGAGGAATCGAAAATCTAAAATTTAATAGATTCAAAATAAGTACGATTTATTGTAATTTCTGTCTGTTGTTAGCAATATGCTCAGGTGAACACACTAAAATCGTCCTATATTCATCGTTGAACATGAGAATGTTAAATCAACAGGAAAATAAGAAGCAATCAAATTTTTTATTAAACTTCTCTTGGTATTTCCAGTCTAACTACTACAACAAAAGAAACATAAATTAGTTACGAACTTTTTGTAAAGATATATGTGGATTTCGTTGCTTAGTAACAAAACTAGTTCGTCGCTAATTATTGTTTCAATTATCTATATATCATAGATGGGAAGGAAAAGGTTTCAAAGAAGATACTTGAAGAAATAGATGAAGAAAAAAAATTGGTAAAATTCAAGGTAATTGGTTGAGATATATCAAAGGAATACAAATCATTTTACTTCACTGTCCATGTTGAAACAAAGGGTGAAAACAACTTGGTTACTTGGATCTTGGAATATGAGAAGTTGAATCCAGATGTACCAGATCCACACACATATATGGACTTGGTTCTCAATATGTCCAAAGATATTGAGACTTACCACATCAAGTGATTATAAACATATGTCCTTGCAATAATGTGTGGTGTGACTAATGAGTGCTTTGAAATGTCTACTATCTATATGTAGCTATATATATATATATATAAATGAATAAAAAGTGGATATATAGTTTCTAATTCCGTTGTGGATTGATAAAAAAGAATTTGTAAAATCCCGAGTCGATGGCTATTGTTGATAAATAACAATAAAAGTTGCTATTGTATTGCATAACAGTTTCCTTTTTTTCTTTTTTCATTTTTTCACTATTTGAAATTAGTCAATCTATGTGTTTCTCTTTAATCCTTTCCATTTTTTATATAGGGCTTCGAGCAGAAGAAGAAAAAATGTATAAAAATAAAATATTTGTCATATCTTTCTTTCTTTTATAAAAAAAGGTTCAGAAAGACTTGTACCAAAAGTCTCTTACAAAGGGATGCAATAGGTTTCATTAAAAAAAAATTACATGGTATAGCACACATGTTTAATAATCATAGTTATACTGAAAAAATTATATTTCTGTCACTGTCTTTTAATTTTCCTAGCATCTCTTGCTTGTTTTCTCTTCGAATGTCACTCCCCTCTCTCCTCTATCTCCTCTCTTGGGTGTAGCACCAACAATTATTTGCTTGAAAGAAATTTCTTGTATGGATCATACATTTACTTAAATTTAGATTAATGTGTTTTATATTTAAAAAGGGAGAAGTGTAACGACCCTTCCGGTCATTATGGGTATACCGTCAGTGAAAGTAAATGACTGAGAAAAGTTTTGGTTTGAGGAGGTCTAAATTTAATGCTAGGCTAGGCTTGGAAGGAATATGAGTGAGATGAGATCTAAGATTGGGTAAAAAGTCGAGGTGAAGTTTATTTTTCTTGTTGACAAGATGTTAGGGAGTCCATAGGACATTTTAGTAGTGAATCCGGGTAGCTAGTGATGATATCGAACTTGACGTGAAGGGATTAGTTTGGAATGTGAATGTTTATTCCGAAATAAGCTAATGATAGGATATTTTCAGGTTTCTTTCCCTTGCAATCCGCTGTAATAGGTGAAACACTGCTATAGTAGTGAAATTAATTTATGCTATATCGGAATTTCGTGCTACAACACCACCTTTATTGCGGTATTAGGCTACTACAGCGGGGTTAGTCGCAGTGTATGCAGAAAATTCCCAATCCATTATTTGGCAATTTCGTTCTTGAGAAGAGTAGGGGTAACCTAGGGTGAGTTCAATCTTTTCTTTTGATCATTTTCATTGGTAAATGTAACTTAATTACTCCCCTAACTTAGTAATTCAATTCTTAAGCCCTAGAATCTATGGTGATTACTTTAGGGGAGGGTTTGGGTTGGTATAATGGTGGAAAAAACCCTCGTTTCAGTAGAATTATTATGAAATTATCCTAGGGTTGGGATTAGGATATAATCTAGGTATATCTAAGTCATTTGGATCTGATTATGTGTTATATTGATTATTTGTTGACCAAGAACAAACTAAATATCATAACAAGGGAAAGGCTCAAGTTCTTTATAGCAATTTGGGCATTATTCGAGATCGGTGATGGTTGTTTGATTCTCGTTTAGGTTATACGCGTTTGTTAACTGATTCATTAGTGTTATATGTATAATATATTTCTAGGGAAATGGAATGAGTATAAACTGAAATGTATACTATTAGAAATTGCATGCAATGAATGTGGTTACTTGGTATTCAAGTATAATTTTTATTAATTGTGGTTGTAGTTGTGATTGGGATGTGCGATTGTTGGTTGACACGGGTACCACGCCTGCAACATACTAATGGTTTGGTCAGGTGCTATGCCTAGTACATAATATCCCTCGATTCGCTCGGGTACCATGCTAACGGATGGCTCGGCACAATACCTGGTATAAGATATCTATATGGTTGGCTCTGGTACCATACTGATACAATTTACTAGAGATTGGTTTGCATACAACACCTGGTTCAATTACTGTTTGCGTGTGGATTCCATGAGTGAACAAGGTTTGCTTTTTATGTAGTGGCTTTTCATGTTTATTTTGCCTATCAATTAAGAGTGAGAGCTTGGAGTATGTGCTATGGTTATGATTGTGGTTCTAATTGTACGTTATTTGTTTTACTATGTTGTGGTTTCATGTTCATATGTCGTATACTAGAACCGGTCGATGATCCTACAATTGCATTGTGGATTTTTGTATTGATATTGCACTTTTTCAGTTCATGGCATATTTCGGCTTTTCAAGATGGCTAAAGCCGCATTGACCTCCATTTCAGACAACTCTGCAGAATGAATTACAAGTAAAGTTTTATAATGTCCCAGAAAGGAATACCTAAAACGTTAAGGGAGTGCTTTAAACTCAATCTTAGGAGCTTCTTTGATTGTCGGGTTAGGTTGAGGCCCCAATACTCTATTCAAAGGTTCCCAGACGCTTCTCTGTATACCAAAATTGTACACATCTAACTACTACACCATCTGTTGTGCCTCAACATCACTATAAATTTCATATCCCACCAATATTTTCTCAAGTGTGTCTCTAGATAGTATGTAATGAGCTTTCTCAGAAAGAGCTTTGATGGTAAAGGATGGAAACTCTTCATATACTATAGGCAACTTCAATGATCAATACACATAAAACACCTCCACTTTATCATGTGCCATCAAAGTTTTATTGACCTTTGGATATATCTATCAAAACACGCCCAGTGGCCAAAAAGTGTCTCCCTAGGATGTATCGTATCCCAGGGTCTTGTTCAAAATTTAGCACCGCAATGTCAATTGGGAATCCCACCTAAACTAACACATCATTCAAAATCCAATCTGGTCTAGCAACTTATTGATCTACAAGTTGAGGATGATGGTGGCCAGTTTAGGACTAACTAGCCTGAGCTTCTTATACAATGATGCCGACATAAATTGAATTCTATCTCCAAGAACGCACAACCCTTGGGCATGATTCCATATAGTGATCTGTACTGTGAAACTACCTGATATTTTAGCTTAGTGGACAACCTTTTTTGAATTCTGGAACTGCACTCTTAAGTAAGTGCCAGTGTTTCATACTCTGTCAACCTACGTTTGTTTACCATAATCTCCTTCAAATATTTTGCATATTTTGAGATTCTCTGCAACACATCAACAAGAGGAAAATTAATTTGAACTTGTTTAAGTAGAGGTAGGAACTTACTAAGAATTTTGTCCTCGCTTTTCTTTTTAAGCTTTTATGGAAAGGGAGGAGGTGGTTTAACTTTTGGTGTTGCACTTTCATTGGGGGAACTATTCTTCTCTTCCCTACTCACTATCTCCGTACTGCTCTTCTTTGGATATAACTCTTCTAACTGCAAACCACTGCGAGTACCTAGGACATTGACCTACAATGGAATTAGATTAGTGTTACCCATCATGCCGCTTTGTGGACGTTAATTTTGAGTAGCTTCTCCAAGTTCAGAGTTAACTTATTTTTGTAAGTTAGCTGCAATTGTATCCACTTTCGCGCTTACTCTAGCATGTTCTGCCATGATCTTCTTTAATATATCATTAGTGATCATGCTTCCTTGCTTTCCACCTTGGTTATTACCTTGGCCTTTGTATTGATATCGTTTTCCATTACCTTGAGGTCAACATTGTATTTGTCCTTGCATTTGATTTTGGGTCCATCCACATGAAAATTTAGGTAGTTACTCAAAATTGGATTGCAAGTGTTCCATAATTCTGATGTCATACACTCTATGCATTTCACACAAAAGCTCACCGAATCCAGATTTTCTTCACAATATTTAGTAGTATGCTCACGACTCCTACATACCTCACACCATACTTCATGTTGTTGCACCTTACTTACTTGAGCTTCTTGTTGTCCCAATTGTCATGTTATTGAAGTGGGTACTCATCATATATTGCATACCAATAATTTGTGTAGTTAAAGTTGTCACTAGATCCACCTCTAATACTTGAACAGTCTTTTGCAGCATAGATCTGGCACCTCATCCATTCCACTAAGGGTTTCTTTGAAAAAAATGATATAGTAGTGTAATAAATTTAAAATAAATCTTTTCTATGGAGTGCCCTCTCACAGCTGAATCTAGAAGAATCTTTGTTTTTGGTTTCAAGCCCTCTACAAAAGTATAGACCAAGTCCTCATTCGCTTGGTGATGATGTGGACAACTTATAAATAAGGACTTAAATCTATCCCAAGTATAGAATAAATTATCTCCTCCTTTCTGTTTCAAACTCAATATCCCACTCCTTAGCTTAGCTTTTTTTCCCCAATGGAAAGAACTGTATTAAGAACTTACAAGTAAGTTTATCCCATGATGTAATTGATTTTGTTGGCTTCAAAATAAACTACTGCTTTGCTTCCCCCAATAGAGAGAAGGGAAATAAGGTGAGCCTTACATAATCAGGGGACACCCTAGTTGGCCTGTAGGTATCACTTATTTCTAGGAAGTTCTAAATATGCACTTAAAGGTTCTCAAGAGGGAGATCAGTGAACTATTCCTTGGTGTGGAATAGTTGCACCACATTCTATTTTAACTCAAACCTACCCCCGGTGGATTGTGGATGCTAGATTTAACATTACTTGTGAGTGATATTTCCACATCACGTGCTTTCCTAGCTGTCATCTCTAGAGGTGCTTCTTTATCACTCTCTATTTGGAGGATAGGGTAAGTTAGAGCCGCAAGCATTTTTTGGTAGTGTAAAAATTATTCAGGCTCAGATAATGGCTCTACAAGTTCCTTATCACCTTCCAGCGTGTTGTCCTGGATAACCCGTAATAAAGAAAAACTAAGATCAAGTAGTCAACACTTCAACAATTTACTTATAACCTACAAAATTTTATATATCCTAATTTTAAAGTTTCCGGTAGCTTCGCTAAAAACTTGTTGCTTTCAAATGCACATAGAAGTGTATGTGGTCACACAAGTAATATAGCGATTCTTTATGAGTCCGATTATCGAATCCAAATGACTTACGATAAGTTGATAAGCAATTTCACTATTGACTACAATTTAATAGAAGTGCGTAAAGAGATTTAAATGGGTATTATTTAAGCTATGAATTTCACAATTTAAAGAACTAACTTAACTAGTTACCATTCATTTTCACGTGGTGTGTAAAATAATGACTTGGGAAATTCCAATACTGCAGAGCAACTAAAAATTCATGCATTGTACCTCTTCTATTGACTTAGAGGGGCAATCACATCACTTATTTATAAGGTTAATTATATGATTATGATCTCCTGACCTCTAGTCACCTACTACAGTTGACAATCTATCTACATCATTGAGCAGAGATAGATTGAATCAATTGTGAAGCACTAGATTTTCTTCTTGTTTCAGAACCAGACATGGTCAATAGGTATATCGTTATCCTAAATACAAATCAACCCTAGTTTGTGTACTAGAAATGATCATGCCCCATGTGTTCCCTATACTATCTCACAATTTATCTCTTAAGTTCAAGACATATAGTTTATTCGAATGGTGAGCAAACATTAAAAAAGTAATTTTAAGACAAGAGTAATTTGTGGTGACAACAAAACTCATTCATAGATTTGATACTACACAATTATTTGTGCTCATTAGCCAAGAAAAAAGGAATTTATCAACTCATAATTCGATTCTCAAAATTAGAATGTTCAATAATCATAACATAGTTCAAAAGATGAAAAATAATAAGAATGAACCCTAATATTGTAGGAGGAAGTCATCCATGTTCTATACTCCAAAAAATAGAAAAAGAATGAATTAAAATAATAAAAATGAGTTTTTTATAACATAGAAAAATGCGGCAAAAATCTGGCACGCAGGGCTGTGACATGGAGTGGATAGAGTCGATATTGATCTACCTATTTGCTTCGAAACTCCTTCCCTGCAACACGGAGCAGATACACACTTCACTATCTCGAAAACTTTTTCAGACAACTTTTAATTCCCATCTTTGCAATACACCACCAATATAGGGTTTTCACGACCCAGGGGTACACCCTAGACATAACATGGCATACAAGACCCCGAGAGGCCTCATATAAGCCACTTAGCTTTCATAACATAAGATAATAGAAAATTGGTAAAATTTAAAACATATTCAACAACATCAAAATCTTTATAAAACAGAGCGAAAGTCTTATACAATTGTCCCAAAACCATCTAATACAAAGAGTCATTGGGACACAACCTATACAATAATGTTCAAACATAAAATCAAAAGAACATATGGAAATGGTAGATAAATCCTCGAATGCTTGAGGACTCACCCAATCTTCAAGTCTTGCCTCTACTAAACATCAACATAAACATAAGATTTAGATAATATAACTCATAAGCATAATCAATGCATATAATAGATCATATCAACATAAGAGGAATACTCCTTGAAGTAACCTCAAAGCATACATTGCCAAAACCTCGGAAATCCTCCACTAGTCTTACTCATCATAGTAGGCACCCTTAGGCCATTATCCAAGATCCTCACCTATCATAACATGTTTAGATTATCTTTTATAGACATGGGAAATCACTGCTTACCTTCCTATAAAGGCTCATGGGTAGTCGCCTCTTGCCTTGCATAAAGGCTAATGGGTAGTCACCTCTTGTCTTACATATATGGTCATGGGTATTTGCCTCCATGTCCATATTATGGGATCATAGGTATTCGCCTCCTTGCCCAATATCATATGACACGGGTATTCGCCTCCACATCATTTTATATAAGATACAAGTATTGGCCTCTACATCTTTCATTATAAGATACGTGAATTCGCCTCCGCATCTTTCTATAAGGAATCATGGGTATTCGCCTCCATGTCCAACATTAGGGAATAAGGGTAGTCACCTCTTACTCTCCTCTAAGGAATATGGTGAATCACCTTATATCCTTCTCATCTAGAGGTCATGGGTGATCACCTCTTGCCTCATCTATTTCTTAGCATTTTAGTCTAGTTTCAATTTAGGTGACCAATCCTTTTAATCTACAATCATTCAATATGAAAAATCCTTTCACATTCATACATAAGAAATTCATGTGGGAACTATCCATTCCACAACAATTACATCAATTCATAACATAAGCTTTACTCTCAAAGCCCTACATCTCATAATCATCATACATGCTTCACTCTCAAACAAATACATCTCATAATCATCATATATGCTTCACTCTCAAAGCAGTTCTAATCATAAATCATCATATAAGTCTCAATCTCAAAGAACTTCTATTGTATCTCATCAATCCTAGTCTAAACCCACAAATTCTCCTTTCATGGCATAGAACCCATTTACATCAATTTCATCTTTATAGACATGGGTACATTTAAATTCATCCTAAAAACATATAATCCTATCAATTCATGCATAAACAATCATAACCCAACCATTTGGATCAACATTCATCAGGACCCACAACATTAGAAGAAAACCCTAAATCAAATTGAGGAATTTCTACTTTTCAATTGGGGAATCTTGGGGACTCCATGGAAAAAAGGATTCCATGGATGAACAGCCATCATACATTACTAACAAATCCCACAAATGCTTGAAGAATAGAGACTTGACCTTGATCATAGCTTGTCACGACTCAGACCGTCGTGATTGACACCACACTAACCCTCTGGTGGGAGAACCGTTACTACAACCTAACAAATAAACCTAAATTACAAAACTACACATTTAAAGATACGAAAGCAAGTTTAAATGTCTAAGAAGTATGGAGTTCCCATAAACTCCGAATTTCAACAAATAATTACCAAAACTATTGCGGAAATTAACCCCTTGAACTGTAAGTCATTGCACCAAAACATCTGAAATACAACAAGTCTAAGAAGAAGGGTACAACCCCAACCAAACAATGGACTAAACAAAATGAAGGACTCCATGGCAGCCTGAAAGAACTGGCTCACCCTTGAAATCCGATCTCGATCAATGATCTACTAGCTGAGGTCTATCAGTAGCCGCCTGAAAATGCCCTATACTCAACAAAGAACGAGCAAGTGCAGAATCAGTACACCATGTCACGACCCAAGGGTATCCCCTAGACGTAACACTGCGTACTTGACCCCTCTGGGGTCGCATACAAGCCCTTAGCATAATCATACACATAAAGTCACAGAATAATGCGAAAAAATTTAAAACTTTTACAATCGAAGTTCAACTTATTTTTCATAAATGAAAATAAGAATCTAGACTTGTCTAAATCACTATCTAGTACATAAAGAGTACAAACAGGATCAAAAGCCCTTTACACAATAATAGTCTCAAAGTAGAAAATACAATAGAAACTAGAAACAATAGCATCTTGTCCTCGAACTTGAGGACTCACCAAGCTTAGGGAATAGTCGACCCAAGCTTCTCTTATAGAAAGTAGAATGTATCAACGGCCGGAACCTACACTCATAGAATATAGAAAATATGGGTTAGCACAATTAGTGTACGAAGTATGGAAGCCATGCACAAATCCTTAAAATATGCATAAAAGGAACATTTAGTTGAAAACATGTTTTTATCAAGTTTAAAAACCATTATGCACATTTATGAATAAACATAAGCCAAACCAAAATACAAGCAACCCAAAGCCATACTAGTGCAATGCAAAGGTAAAGTCCCATAACCTCACCAAATGCCAAGTATCACATTTAGGATACCAACAACATACGTATCTTACTTTACCTTATTCATAGTCAACATACATAAGTAAGGAGTCATACATGTTTAGAAAATACAAAAAGTGAAGTCAACTTTAACATTCATACATATCTTTCATACATAATCCATAAGCCATCATAACATAAAAGAACCTCACCATAACCCCTCTTAGAGTCTACTTGTGCAATCCATAAGTGAAGTCCCATAGCCTCACTCACACTAAGTAGTACCCCTTAAGATGTCATCATTAAAGTTCATGTTCTTACCATAGTTCATATTCATATCATATAGGGAAGAATAGCATTAGTCGACATAGACCATGTGAGCTACATGGAATCCGGTGTCTTACTTGCCTAAGGTAGAACGTACATTTTAGCTTCTAGGTGGATCCACTAGCTAAGACCTATGTGGGCACATAGTTATGGGATAAGTAGATTGCTTCTAGAAACCCTAACTACTAACGTAGAGGTTTCCATCTCATGAGACACCATATTGGGAACCCAACTACTAGCGTGAAGGAACCAATCTCATACTCATATACACTCGGTGCTAACCATAATTCCCTTTAAAAGTCATAGTAAGTCTTTACTTAAGTTCATGTTCATAAGAGAATGCACTAGGCACCCAACCAACATAATAACCTAATAACATAAGAGCTCATAGATTCATTAAGTGAGAATTTTCTTTCAACCTTAGAATCATCAACATGTGAGTAAGCTTTTCACATCATATTCATATGGTGTTTGTAAGAATAGCCTTTCATACAACCCAACAATACCATCATAGTCATAGCATATCATACATAGTCATGTGTAGGGGTGGGGGTGAATGATCTTACAACAATACCACAACTACACAATGATCAAAGCATCTTCACCTTTCAAGTGAATCACAATCTCATACATAATTCTCATAGAAGGGTACTAGCCCTCATACCTTTGCCCTTCAAGGGTCTTGAATCACAATCAAACCAACCATATACAATTACTACATAATATAGGAGAAATTTCATGATTCAATAGCTTAATTAACATAAACATATTCAATTGATATATTCATAATATCAACGAACCCACAACATCAATTCATGATTCATCAATATGGGGAAACATAGGTCTATGTTGAATTTTCATTATAAAACATCAATACTCAATCAATCTATTCGTAATTCGCCATATCCAACCATAAACAATAATAATTAAAAAAATAAAAATGTTTTGGAAAGAAGACCCATGTCATAGACTGAAAACCCTAGAATTGGGGGATTTGATATCTTGAAAACATAATTTGAAGGGGCTCCTTGGGTGATCGCTACCCAAGGATGAAGAGCATCCATACCTCACTTAAGCACCTTCAAGAAATTTGGAGAAGAACCTTCAAAATCTACAAACCCTAGCTCCAATGGCTTCTTCTTCTTCTTGAGTTTTGAGAGAGAAATATTAAGAGAAGAGAGGATTTTGGGAATTATTTGGGTGTTTGGGTTTATGACTTGCAACTAGGTGAAATTGACTTAAAAACAATATATATACTTCCCCTAAAAATACCCAAAACACCACCCACTTAATTGGACTAAAAAGGAAATGACTAAAAAGACACTCATTTAATGGTCCCCGTCCAGTGACCACGACCACCTAAACGGCCCGTCTAGGGGACCATGGCTCGTGGTCCCTTAGGCAGTAGCCTCCCCCAACTTGTCAATTTTTCCCAAGGCCAAGGCATGACCACAAGACCTCCCACGATCCGTGGTCAAGACCACGATTCGTTGTGAAGGTCGTGGTCCTTGGGGCTGTGTCAAGGCTTCCATGCCTTGACTCCCAAGATCCTAAGTGATCTTCACGACCACCTATACGGTCCATCAAGGGCACCACGACTCGTGGTGGTGCCAATGGTATTTGAGGCAGTAGCTCCCTCAACGTGGCCCAACTTTTATGAGACCAAGGCAACTTCACGAGCACCTTCACGAGTCGTGAAGTGGACCACACCCCGTGGTCCTGCTCGTGGAGGGTGAGGCACTAGCTAGGCTACCTCATGCCTCCAAGCCTCATGCCCAAGTCCACTCCACGAGGCCTCCCACGAGCCGTGGTGGTTGCCGTGGAGCTTGAGGCAATGTGCTCAAATGTTGGGGCAGCCTTGACCTTTGGCCTTGGCTTGCCCCTTTGCTTGACACTTGTCCCTTAGGCCTTGACTCCTAAAACCCCCATATCATGTTTAGATGGTCTACTAATCTAGGGGGAGTCATTTTATAGTTTTTAACCTTACGGTTAGGCTCTAGTTTATCCTACCAATTTTCTGGGGTGTTACATTATCTCCCACTTGGGAACATTCGTCCTCGAATGACGATCTAGACACCTTATAGAATGAAAGACTCAAGACTAGCAGTCCAACAAGCACGAAACATAAGAATAATGCCCAATGCAAAGGAGGAAACATCAACTCCATTCTCAACACATAACCACGCAACACAAGGAAGTAGGAACTACATCCACAACACAATATACACAAAACTCATCACTTATTATCAACATGGGAGGAATTACCTTCTCCAACTCAAAGCGAGCTCCACACAACAATATGGAGCCAATATGTCATTTCATCAACAACACAATTGAGTATTTTCTTTATAAACATAACTAAGCATGCTTATTATTGACATTACCAAGCATGATCAACAAATCAACTCATGAGGTCAAATACACAATCATCATAATAAAGTGCAATTCAACATGAGGAACATATAACCCATGAAAACTCAACATATCCTAAACATGAATTCTCACAAGAACATGCACAACATAAGGAAATCATGAAGAAAACTTATAGCACAAATGACTTCCAAAACACCAAACTCAAGAAAACCACTTACCTTAAGTTTGAATAGGAGCAAAAGGAAAAGTATGAGGATAGCGGGACTTCATATCGGCCTCGGCCTCCCATGTAGCACCCTCAACTAAGTGATTCATCCATAGGACCTTAACGGAAACTACCTCTTTGTTTCTCAACCTCTTAACTTGTCGGTCTAGAATTTCCACCGAAACTTTCTTATATGATAGGCTCCCATCAACCCCTAAACCCTTTAAAAGAAGGATGGATACCGGATCACCAATTCACTTCTTAAGCATGGAAACATGAAACACCGGGTGAAACGGAGCCAACTCACTTGGCAAGTCTAATTCATATGCACCTTTCCCAATACAGTTCATGATTTGATCTTGGCCCACATACCGGGGACTAAGTTTCCCCTTCTTCCCAAATCTCATCACACCTTTCATAGGTGAGATTTTTAAGTAAATCCAATCACCAATCTCAAATTCTATATCACTTCTTCTATTGTCGGTATAAAACTTTTGCTGATTTTGGGCCGTCTTAAACCTCTCTCTAATGAGTAAAACTTTTTCAATGGCCTCATAAACTAACTCAGAACCAATTAGGGTAATTTCACCTACTTCAAACCAACCAATCGGAGATCTACACCTCCTACCATAAAGTGCTTCAAACGGAGCCATGGCAATGCTAGAGCGGTAACTATTGTTGTAGGCAAACTCAATCAATGAGAGATGGTCATCCCAACTACCCTTGAAATCTATCACACACGCCCTCAACATGTCCTCTAAGGTTTGAATGGTGTGTTCCGCTTGACCATCCATTTGAAGGTGGAAAGTAGTACTAAGCTCAACATTGGTACCAAGACCTTTTTGGAATGCCTTCTAAAAGTATGAAGTAAATTGAGTACCCCGATCCGAGATGATAAATAAGGGAACCCCATGCAACTTCACTATCTCATTGATGTACAACTTGGCATAGTCTTCCGCCGAAAATAAAGTCTTGATGGGAATAAAGTGGGCGGACTTTGTCATTCTATCAACAATAACCCAAATAAAATCATGCTGCCTTCGAGTACGAGGCAACCCCACAATAAAATCCATATTAACATCCTCCCACTTCCAAGTGGGAATATCAATATTTTGGGACAATCCTCCGAGCCTTTGATGCTCAGACTTAACTTGTTGTTAATTCGGACATATGGCCACAAAACCCGCTATATCCTTCTACATACCATTCCACCAATAGACTTCTCATAGATCACGGTACATCTTGGTGGCTCCTGGATGAATAGAATACCGCAAACCATGAGCCTCTTCTAAAATTTTCTCTCTTAAGCCATCAACATCCGGAACACATAATCTACCTTGGTACCTAAGCACACCATCTCCCCCTTGGGAGAAAGCCTCAACGGATTTCCCAAGTACCAATTCTTTCAACTCCATCAAAAGAGGATCAAGGTGTTGCTTAGAATTTACATCTCCAACAAAATACGATTCGGAACTATGATGGACCATGACACCACCCTTGGTGGAATCCATTAGTTGGACACCTAACTTGGCCAACCTATGCACATCACGAACTAACTCCTTCTTCTCATCTTCTACATGAGCCACACTACCCATAGACATTCGACTTAAGGCATCCGCAACTACATTAGCTTTGCCAGGGTGGTAAAGGACACTTATATCATAATCTTTCAAAAGTTCAAACCACCTTCTTTGTCAGAGATTTAAGTCTTTTTGGCTAAACACATATTGAAGACTCTTGTGGTCAGTGAAAACATCAACATGGACCCCATAAAGGTAGTGCCTCCAAATTTTCAAGGCAAACACCACCGCCGCTAATTCTAGATCATGGGTCCGATAATTTTTTTCATGTACCTTGAGTTGTCTTGAAGCGTAGGCAATCACTTTGCCATGTTCCATAAGGACACATCCCAAACCCACTCGAGAAGCGTCACAATATACAACAAGCCCATCGGTCCCCTCCGGTAAGGTCAACACCAGAGCGGATGTAAGTCTATCCTTCAATTCTTGGAAGCTTTTCTCACAAGCCTCCGACCACACAAACTTAGCTTTCTTTTGAGTCAATGTCGTCAATGGAGAAGCAATAGAGGAGAAACCCTCAACAAACCTCCTATAGTAGCCGGCCAAACCCAAAAAGCTTTGAATATCGGTAGGAGTTAGAGGTCTAGGCCAACCTTTGACCGCATTCGTCTTCTTTGGATCTACCTCAATACCCATGCCCAACACAATGTGACCAAGGAAGGCAACCGACCTTAGCCAAAATCACACTTACTAAACTTAGCATATAATTGGTGGTCTTTAAGGACTTGCAATACGATCCTCAAATGGTCCATGTGCTCATTTTCACTTTTGGAGTAAATCAAGATATCGTCAATAAACACTATCACAAACATATCAAGATAGTTTCTAAAGATTCTATTCATTAGGTCCATGAAGGCCACCGGGGCATTGGTAAACCAAGATATCGTCAATAAACACTATCACAAACATATCAACAAATCTTTGAGTTGCTCCTTCAAATCCTTCAATTCGGTCGGAGCCATTATATAGGGATGGATGTATATATGTTGAGTATTCGGCAAAATTTCAATGCCAAAGTCTATTTCCCGCTCGGGAGGAATGCCGGGCAAGTCATCAGGAAAGACTTCTGGAAATTCAATCAAAACGGGGACCGACTCTAAAGAAGGGACCTTAGACTCAACATCCATAACCCTAACAATGTGATACATGCACCCCTTGGAGATCATTTTTCTAGCTTTTAGACATGAAACAAATTGACCTCTAGGGATAGAGTTCCTCCCTTTCCACTCTAAAATTGGCTCTTTTGGAAATTGAAATTTGACCACTCAGGTCCTACAATCTATTGAAGCATAACATGCATGCAACCAATCCATGCCCAAAATTACATCAAAATCAAGCATGTCTAATTCAACCAAATCAACCAAAGTGACTTTATGAGACAAAGAAATAGGAAAACTCCTATAGACTCTTTTTGCCACTACCGAGTCACCAACCGGAGTAGACACCGAAAAAGGTTCTTCTAAAATATCAGGGAGTATTTCTAATTTCATAGCCGCAAAAGGAGTAACAAATGACAAAGTGGCACCGGGGTCTAACAATGCATAAACATCAATAGAGAACACTTGCAACATACCTGTCACAACATCCGGGGAGCTCTCTTGGTCACCTCGGGTTTGAAGAGCATAGAAGCGGTTCTTCTTGGGAGCATCGGAATTTGAGAGACTTGGAGGAACTTGCTTGCCCTCTCTTCCTTAAGCCCTTAGCATGGGACAATCTCTCTTCATATGACCGCTCTTCCTACAACTAAAGCAACCATCCGTGCCAACTAGGCATTTGCCTTCATACTTCTTGCCGCACTTTGCACAAGTAGGTCTTTCAACATAGGAGCTACCGCTATGACCTCCTTGTGGCTTAGGGTTAGACACCCTATCTTTGTTGACCTTTGGAGTGCTAGATGAGCCTTGGTTGGAAAACCTCTTATTGAACCTTGGTTTACCTTGAACCTCAAATTTACCCTTGGAAGAATTCCCATCATCGGTCCTTGCCCTTTTTTACCTCTCTATTCACTTGCTTGTTCATTTGTTCCTCAATTTGCTCGGCATGAACCATGAAACTTGAAATATTCATACTTGGGATGAGCATTGCCAAACGTCATTCATTGACTACCAAGTCGGATATCCCCATAACAAATTTGTTCATCTTGGCCCTAGAGTCCGCCACTAAGGTTGGAGCATATTTAGACAATTGAGTGAACTTAAGGCCATACTCCTTCACACTCATACCTCATTGGCGAAGGTTGATGAATTCTTGCATCTTTCTCTCCTTCAACTCTAGGGGGAAAAACCTATCAAGGAAGGCCGACTTGAACAATCCCCAATCTACCGAGCCCGCTCTCACAGGTCTCTCATCCTTCCATTGTTCATACCATACTTGAGTCGCATATTTTAATTGGTAGGCGGTTTGTTCCGCCTTCTGTTGAGATGACAACCCCATAGCATCAACCACCTTAAACACTTCTTCTATAAAACCTTGTGGGTCTTCATCTACTTTGGAGTCATAGAACATAGGGGGATTAATTCTAGTGAAATCCCTTATCCTTGAAGCGGTTGTACTCACATTGGGGTTCACTTGAACTCTAGAATCCCTAGTGCCTTAACACATCAAAGCATGAGTCAATGTTTGGAGAGCCGTCCTTATCTCCACATTGGTCATAGTCCCCTCTTCATTAGGATCTTGAGGATCTTGAGGAGCTTGGGGAGGAGCTTGGGGAGGAACTCCCTCATTGACATTCTCCTCTTGCACCCTCCTTGCATTCCCTCTTCTTGTATTCATTGCCTATAATCATCAGAGAACGGTTAGGAGAGGACTTCATAGAGTTAGGACTCCAAAGCACGACTAAAGAGTAATGAAAGAAGTGAAAGTTCCTAAACATCGTATAGCCTCTCATTCATAAGTGTGATGCGCCTCACAGTTATGAACAAGACTCTACTAGACGTGGTTCATGAGACATCATCCTAGAATCATTCTAAACCTGTCTCTGATACCAAGTTCGTCATGACCCAGGGGTACACCCTAGATGTAACACGGCGTACTTGACCCCGATGGGGTCGCATACAAGCCCTTATCATAATCATACACATAAAGTCATATAATAATGCAGAAAAATTTAAAACTTTTACAATAGAAGTTTTACTTCTTTTTCTTAAATGAAAAGAAGAATCTAGACTTGTCTCAATAACCATATAGTACATAAATAGTACAAATAGGGTCAAAATCCCTTTACATCAATAATAGTCTCAAAGTAGAAAATAAAATAGAAACTAGAAACAATAGCATCTTGTCCTCGAACTTGAGGACTCACCAAGCTTAGGAAATAGTCGACCCAAACTTCTTTTGAATAAAGTAAAATGTATCAATGGCCATAACGTAGACTCATAGAATGTAGAAAATATGGGTTAGCACAATTAATGTACTAAGTATGGAAGGCATGCACAAAATCCTTAAAACATGCATAAAAGGTACATTTAGTTGAAAACATGTTTTTATCAAGTTTAAAAACCATTATGCACATTTATGAATAAACATAAGCCAAACCAACATACAAGCAACCCAAAGCCACACTAGTTCAATGCAAAGGTAAAGTCCCATAACCTCACCAAATGCCAAGTACCACATTCAGGCTACCAACAACATACATATCTTACTTTACCTTATTCATAGTTAACATACATAAGTAAGGAGTCATACGTGTTCATAACTTACAACAAGTGAAGTCAACTTTAACATTCATACATATCTTTCATACATAATCCATAAGCCATCATAACATAAAAGCACCTCACCATAACCCCTCTTAGAGTCTACTTGTGCAATGCATAAGTGAAATCCCATAGCCCCACTCACACTAAGTAGTACCCCTTACGATGTCATCATTAAAGTTCATGTTCTTACCATAGTTCATATTCATATCATATAGGGAAGAATAGCATTAGCCGACATAGACCATGTGAGCTACATGGAATCCGGTGTTCTACCCCCACACCGAAAATAGGTGTCTTACTTGCCTAAGGTAGAACGTACATTTTAGCTTCTAGGTGGATCCACTAGCTAAGACCTATGTGGGCACATAGTTATGGAATAAGTAGATTGCTTCTAGAAACCCTAACTACTAACGTGGAGGTTTCCATCTCATGAGACACCATATTGGAAACCCAACTACTAGCGTGAAGGAACCAATATCATACTCATATACACTCGGTGCTACCTATAATTCCCTTTAAAAGTCATATTAAGTCTTTACTTAAGTTCATGTTCATAAGAGAATGCACTAGGCACCCAACCAACATAATAACCTAATAACATAAGAGCTCATAGATTCATTAAGTGAGAATTTCCTTTCAACCTTAGAATCATCAACATGTGAGTAAGCCTTTCATACCATATTCATATGGTGTTTGTAAGAATAGCCTTTCATACAACCCAACAATACCATCATAGTCATAGCATATCATACATAGTCATGTGTAGGGGTCGGGGGTGAAGGATCTTACAACAATACCACAACTACACAATGATCAAAGCATCTTCACCTTTCAAGTGAATCACAATCTCATACATAATTCTCATAGAAGGGTACTAGCCCTCATATCTTTGCCCTTCAAAGGTCTTGAATCACAATCAAACCAACCATATACAATTACTACATAATAAAGGAGGAATTTCATGATTCAATAGCTTAATTAACATAAACATATTCAATTGACATATTCACAATATCAATGAACCCACAACATCAATTCATGATTCATAAATATGGGGAAACATAGGTCTATGGGGAATTTTCATTATAAAACATCAATACTCCATCAATCTATTGATAATGCACCATATCCAACCATAAACAATCATAATTAAACAATAAAAACGTTTTGGAAAGAAGACCCATGCCATAGATTGAAAACCCTAGAATTTGGGGATTCGATATCTTGAAAACATAATTTGAAAGGGCTCCTTGGGTGATAGATACCCAAGGATGAAGAGCATCCATACCTCACTTAAGAACTTTCATGAAATTTTGTGAAGAACCTTCAAAATCTATAAACCCTTTCTCCAATGGCTTCTTCTTCTTCTTGAGTTTAGAGAGAGAAATATTGAAAGAAGAGAGGATTTTGGGAATTATTTGGGTGTTTGAGTTGATGACTTCCAACTAGGTGAAATTGACTTAAAAACAATATATATACTTCCCCTAAAAATACCCAAAACACCACCCACTTAATTGGACTAAAAAGGAAATGACTAAATAGACCCTCATTTAATGGTCCCCGTCCAGTGACCACGGCCACCTAAATGGCCCATCTAGGGGACCACGGCTCGTGGGGGTGCTCGTGGTTCCTTAGGCTTTAGCCTCCCCCAACTTATCAATTTTTCCCAAGGCCAAGGCATGACCACGAGACCTCCCACGATCCGTGGTTAAGACCACGAGTCGTGGTGAAGGTCGTGGTTCTTGGGGCAGTGTCAAGGTTTCCAAGACATGCCTCCCAAGAGCCTAAGTGATCTTCACGACCACCTATACAGTACATCAAGGGCACCATGACTCGTGGTGGTGCCCGTTGTCTTTGAGGCAGTAGCTCCCTTAACGTGTCTCAACTTTCATAAGACCAAGGCAACTTCACGAGCACTTTCATGAGTCGTGAAGTGGACCACGCCCTATGGTCCTGCTCGTGGAGGGGTGAGGCAATAACTAGGCTACCTCATGACTCCAAGCTTCATTCCCAAGTCCACTGCACGAGGCCTCCCATGAGCCGTTATCATGACCACGAGCCATGGTGGTCACCGTGGAGCTTGAGGCTGTGTGCTCAAATGTTGGGGCAGCATTGGCCTTGGCTTCCCCCTTTGCTTGGAACTTGTCCCTTAGGCCTTGACTCCTAAAACCCCCATATCATGTTTAGATGGTCTACTAATCTAGGGGGAGTCATTTTATAGTTTTTAACCTTATGTTTAAGCCCTAGTTTAGCCAACCTATTTTTCGGGGTGTTACACACGACCACAATGTATTGGTAGGATCACACGACTATTCCAGTAAGTATAACATATACCAGCAGTCACAACACAGTAAACAGGCCTATATACAGAATATATATATAAACCATTTATCATTTCGGGAGCAATGTACAATTCCACAATCTCAATAACAAGTAGATACAACAGTACAATGGTCCTCTCATGAAACTGTAACACCCCAAAAACTAGTAGGCTAAACTAGAGCTAAATGTGAGGGTTAACGTCAAAGGAGAAGGGCAAGAGCCAAGGAAAATGGGCAAGGACCAAGGCAAGGGGAAAAGGCTGCCCAAATTTAGCCAAGGCACTTCCCACCATGACCACGAGGGTCTTCACTACCCGTGGTGGCCACCATGCCTCGTGGTGCCACTCGTGGTGTGGAGGCAGTAGCCTTCCCAAGGCTGCCCCAAATTGGCTCCTTCACACGAGCCACTTCACGTCACGTGAAGCCTTAGACAACTTGTGGGAGTGGCCTTGGTCATGCCTTGGTTGTGTGAGAATGGTGAGGAAGTGTCAAGCCACTGCCTTAAGGTCCACGAGAGGGACCACGGCTTGTGGCTTGTACCACGGCTCATGGATCCCCTCATGAAGGTTCCTTGAGCTTGTGGGCTAAAGACACTTATTGCCTAGCCACTGCCTCCGGTCCACGAAGGGACCATGGCTCGTGGTCATGACCAGGGCTTGTGGAGCTCCACGTGGTCCCTGGTAGCTCACTTTAAGTGAGGGGTGTTTTGGAAAATTCCGGTATAAGTAATCAAAGTGAAGTCATTTTGGTTAAGTTTAGGATCATTATATAAGTAATTTTAAGTCAAATTCACCTAAACTAAGTCATATTTTCCAAACACCTAAATATTTCCCAAAGTTCATCTCCTATACCAAAATTCTCTCTAGAACTTCAACGAAGAAAAAGAAGGAATTTGGAGCTAGGGTTCAAGAAGCAAGGTCTTCTACTCAATTTCATTGGATTTCATTAGTAAGGTACAATATTCCTTCATCATCTATCCATGGAGTCCCTTCAAACCTCAATTTCAAAGTTATAAATCCCCAAAATTAGGGTTTGATTCCAATGTCATGCGTTCCTTTCAAACATGATTCTAATGATTGAATTACTTTATATTATGATTGAATTTATGATTTATTATGGTTTATATGTTGAAATACCCAAGAACCCATGAAATCCCCTTGTTTCCCAATTATGATCTTGTGATGTGGGTTTTTTTATTTTATAAGAATGTTATGAGATTATGCATGTAGTAATTGGGTTACTTGAATTATGATTATATCCATGTCTCATGTAGTAATATTATATGTGTTGATTTGATATGAGCTTTGACCCTTAAAAGGGCAAGATGTGATATTAGACATGTTTTATGAGATTTATGCATATGCTTTAAGAACACTTTGAGAGTAAAAGGATTATGATTATGACCTTGTTGTGTGTCATTGAAAGGATATTATCATTTACACACCTATGTATGAATATGATAATATGTGAAAGGTTTTCTCACAATATTATGATTGTAAGGTTGAAAGGCTATTCTCACCTATTGAATCTATGAGTTATCTTATGAATTATGTTGGATTGAGTGTCAAGGCATTCTTCCATGAATATGAAATTAAGTCAAGACTTGATATGTACTCTGTGGGATAAATGCTTAGCACCGAGTGGATATTGAATATGATATGGAAGCTCTTTCGTTAGAAAGGCCGGGTTTCTAGAAGGAATCTCTTGAGATAGAAGCTTCCCCGTTAGAAAGGGCAGGTTTCTACTAGCAATATCCTTATCCCGTAAATTATGTGCCCCATAGGTTATTTAGATAGTGGATCCACCTAATGGTTCTACCTTATGAAAGTAGGACACCCCTTTTCGGTGAGGGTAACCGATTTCACGTATCAGGACACTTCATCCAATACTAAGTGTCAACGATCATTAGTCAGTAATATAACCCAACTAACTGAGTTGGGGTCAAATCCCACACGGAGTGGTATGTAATTGAGAATCAATAGAAAAGCATGAATATGCTCAAGTCAATCATAGGTAAAAACATTTTCGAATAAAAGCATGGTTCAAGTTTGGGGTGACACAAGTGTCAAATAACAGGGGGGGTTTTGAGTTCAGTTATACGAGTAAACAAGTAAGGAGACGGGTTCTTGGGATGTGATCGGATTTTGGGCTAAGGTAGACAAATGGGTGATTGTAATCAATAGTGAATAGATGTAAATCAGTGATTAAGCTAGACTTTAGTGGGGATAAACTTTCTCTCTAACAATTTACCCTGAATCAAATTGGTTTCTCCCGAACACCAATAAGCAACAATTAGGAATAGCCTACACTTTAGTCCATTCACTCTCTCGAGCTGAATGTGTGGAAGAGGGTTTAGGATTCACTCTCTCTCGATAAATCCATGACAACCCAATACCCACAAACCATCAAATTAGTAATCTTGGTTTTAAAACCTCTCTCTCGAGCAAACCAAAAATACGAAGGTAGAGTTACATTTGCAACTAAAACCCTCTAGATTAAACAAAAATTACTGAATGAAATCACTTTTAAACAACATTTACACTATCAATTAACAACATCCAGCAGCTAAATCAACATATAATCACATAATCACACCCCAAGAATTGGGGTTTTAGCTAGACATCATAAAAAGATAAAAATCGTTACCAAATTGTATTTCCATTAACTGGGTAAGATTAATTTCGTCTTTACAAATGTATAAGATGAACAATATTCAACACCCACTTCCAATTTCTCAGAAATGGAAATCTTCAAATCTATAAAGCTAAGGAAAAATTCTCTCCAAACTCAGTTCTAAGCTCTGTACTAAGAATCTGATAATTATGAAAATCTGATTAAAGACTGGATGCTAAACTAAGAATTTAAAAATGTATTTATAGTCGCCAAAAATCATGTTGCGAAGGACCATTCGGCGCAATAAGTCGAGATCACCGATCCGCCCTTTGGTCAATTCCATCGCCTTTTTGCTTTAGCCTTCAAGTTCTATAACTTTGGGTGATATAGTACTGCATCGCGGAACCGTTCGTCGACTCACCGATTTCTCCTTTCTATCGCCGACTTGATTTTCTCCTTCAGGGCTTGGCACATTGGAACATTAGGCGAGACCATGGCCATTCGGCGACTAACCCAATTGGTTTAGGCGATCCTCAGGCCTTCTTTTCTTCGTTCTTTCAGCTGCCTTGTTCCTTTTTGCTCATTAGTGTCCATGCTTTGTTCCTCAATCCAAATACCTAAAAATCAAGGAATTACATCAGTTATTGGCACAAAATATGCATTTGAGGACACTAAATCTATTAAAATAAAGCCCTAAATAAGTCCAAATCGTGGACTCATCAACACCCCCAACTTAAACTTTTCCTTGTCCTCAAGTAAAACTCAAGTCCAGCAGTTTAAAAAGGATGTCTCAAACAGTGCTACACAAGACTCAATCATGAACGCACACAAAAAGACTCAACTTACTCATGCAAAGATCAATTGTGCACTCAAGGATTCAAGCTATGACTCACCATTATCAAAGAATCCAAGCTCACAATACTTGCTTCAAATGCAAGTTCAAACTCAACAAAGGTACTCAAATGCCCTCACACAAAGAATGATTCCATATTTACACACAATGTTCAACAATTTAAAGCTCCGAAATTAAATGCAACGTTCACACTCACAAAGATGAACACAATGCATGATTTCACCCATAGGTTTGCCTTTATTTTCCGATCAACACTTGGTTTAGCTCACTTAAGATCAAAAAGGTTTTTTCAAGGCTTGTAACATGGCTGAGTGTAAAGGTATGGTCATTTAGGCTTAATGGCTGCAATCCTCATGAAATGTGGTGTGAACAACACTTTCTTTCTTTTTCTTCATCATTCGCATTTATGCTCACAAGTCATCCCATTATTCATATTCCATGGACTGTTGGATACCCCATTTCTTTTATGCATTTTCACACTTTATTCCACAACTTTTTCATTCTTTTTCTTTTTCATTTTTTCTTCTCTTTTTTTTATATGGAGGGGTTCTATTTTTCTCAAACCATGGGTCAGATGGGACTTTCTTGGATTTCTTGATTTTACCTTTTCTTTTCATCACACCCCCAACTTAGGCTTGTGGCCTAAGTTGGTTATTCACAAACCACAAATCATGAGGATCATGGGTAATGGATCAAGAAAGGTAACAATTTTATCAAGTTTCTTCCAAGAAAAGGCTAAGGCTCAAAGGGTGTTCAAGCGGAGTTCACACACTCACAAGGTAGGCCACAAAAAGAGGTAGAATGTCAAATTGTTTACACTCTTCAAAGTTGCCTAAGATCATATCAAGAAATTGCATCACTTAGTCAACTGGACCAACGGGACAAATTCTAGGTGTCATCACACATGGTTCACGGTAAGCTCATCACACAAGGCATTGACACTAATGTTAAACAAGACTCCACACTATTGTTAGTGTGCAATGTTCATCACAAGAGACTCAATTTGATACTTGGGTAGTCACAACGAGATGCAAAAAGTTCACATATTGTCTATGCAACTTTATTTGGCCTCATCGTAGCTGCACATTCATTTTTGTTCGATTATAAGCACTATTCAAGTCATTGGTATTGAACAAGACCGATACTCAAATGTTCAAGAGAATAGCCACATTCAAATACAAACAAGAGGTGGCACAATATTTTTGGAAGGGTCCAAAAATCATTTACATTTAAAAACAAGGAGCCACAAGCTCAATCATCCATAAAACAGTGCAAAACACAATTATAGCTCATAAACCCAATATATAAACAAAACACGATTCACAAAAGGTCACAAAAGATGGGCCTCACCCCACCACAAATAAAAAAAATTGTCCTCAAATGCAAACAAAATAATATCTAAAAGTCAAAAAGTAAGACAGAGAGGGAGGTAAAGAAAGGATCATGTCTACTCAGTCACTCTATCTGACTAGGCATCAATGCCCGGTGTGGTGCTCTGATCTTGGGCATAAGTGCTCGGAGTCACCTCAAAAGGACCAACTCCCCTAGACCCACCCATGGATGTCTCTGTCAGTGATAGCTGGATCACCGACTGCATAATCATATCCTCAAGATTCGGCAGGTCTCTATATATGCTCTCCTCATTGATCTCTATCAGCTCCTCATTGGTCTCTGCCTCCGACTCATTAATTGATGCATCATCCCTATGCACATCTCCGGTGGTAGACAGAGGAATCTCTGAAGTCTCAGGAGCGTCCAATTCATCTGCAGCCTCCAGTAATGAAGTGAAGTCAGTAGACTTTAGATAGTCTACATCCTTCCTCAAATCTGCTACTTCGGCTTTCATAGCCGTCACCTCGGAGGTCTCCCCTTGCCTACTCTCACAAGCCTCAACTCTCGTGGTGAGAGTGTCAATAGAAGTCTGATGGGGGGTCAGTGCAACAATGATGGCACTCTCGATCATCCATGGGATGGATGTTTCATGTCTGGTCACCATCACGTCAGCTGAATGGGCCAAATGCCCAATCTTCAGGATCACCGCCTGAGTAATCTTGGTTGGCTGGGCCGAGGTGGAGGTACCCGGGACCTGTGAAGAAGTAGAATGAGCAGAAGTACCTGAAGGTCCGGAGGCCGGAGTAGGAAAAGATGCCTCTGTAGGTATAGAATCAATATCTACCTCCAGGGATGTATCCACCAGAGCTGCCCTCCTCCTATCAGCCTCCTCACGAGTTTACTCGGCCTCAATACGCCGGATGTCAGTGAAGGAAGAAGGTGTCACCTCAATGTCTCTGTATCATCCCGGGGTACTTCGACACGCCGACATAACTCTATGATCAGGACTGGGAATGGCAAAAAAGTCTGCCTCTGCTTAGCCCTTATGTCCATCTCTTGTTCAATGATAAGGCCCATGTCAATGTGCCTTTCGGATAAGATAGACCCAAGGCATGCCGCCTTAGGATGGCGGAGGATAGTCTCGTTCTAGGATGTCATAATGGTGTTGCTGATAAAGCCAAACCAGAACGGGCAGTAATACTCAGGTCTCTTTGCTCAATAGGGGCTCCTGCCTCGATCCACCTCGAGGTGGTATCGGAAATAAGAGGTGCCAGCCAACCCTTTAATTCATCTAGTGGCTGAGCGATAGGCTATCCCTCGTAGGGACGTGAAGAATGCAGAGCTCTGTCCAAAATAGTGTTAATGTACTCACTGCTACAACCAACTTCCTTACCCCGGACCATGACTGATTTGACCGGTATGAAATCGCTTTCCTTCTTCTTGATCTTTGGGACCAAGTCACCATATGCTGTGTAGAATTCCCGGACCCATGAAGGAATATAGGGGCCTCGAGGCCTGATGAACTGCTCAAATCTATGGAAGTGGAGGGTGTCCCTCACATCGGAGTACTTTACCTCAAGGCCTTCTGTCAATAGAAACTTCTCCTCGAGGATGGTTTGAAAACCATCACCTTTCAACCTATATAGAAGACTGGGAGAAGGGATGACTGGTGGCACTGGAGTTACAGGAGGTGCCGGAGCTGGCACTTAGTCTGCTTGTGTGGGAATTGGAGGGACTTTAGCTGAGTTAGGGCGAGATCTATCCCGAAGATCAGCTTGCCGAGATTTTAAAGGCTAGTCGTCCTCAGGCTTAGATAAAGCAACATGGGAGGAAGTAGTCACCGTGTCAGATGTGGGCCTCTTGCCCTTGCCTTTGTCTCCTAGTGGAAGCTCTTGCCTTCCCTTCCTGGGAGGATTTGACCCCCCTTAATTGATTGTGATACCCATGCTCTTTTTCGGGATGGAATGTCAATGTTTGTCCTTACTATGTCTGCAAAATCATCAGAAAAAGTGAGTAACACTTCAAGCAAAATCACAAAAAAACAGTTGCAGATAGACTCGCCGAACCAGTCGGCGAGTCGCCGAATCACTTTGGCGAGCTAGATCAGGCTCGCCGAAATGATTGGCTCAAAATTCTCTAAAAAATTTGGCATGTCGGCGATGGAAAGGCCTTTTGGCGAATCATCGACAGCATTCGGCAAGTAAGGATTAGCCCGCCGAAAGTTACAGTGCAAAAAGGTTCAAGGTTGCAGACAAAGAGCGATCAAGAAGAACTATCGGCGACCTCAAGCTTCTTTCCAAAAGTTACAGAACCCAACTAATCATTTAGCATGGAATTAAAGGCGAGATGGGGAACTTCGGCGAACCGCCGAGTGGTTTGGCGAGCTCGACCCAGCTCGCCAAACAACCCAACGTGCCTACTTTCAACCCAACTTCTCAAATTCAACGCCTCAACACCTGGAAAAAAAATCAAAGTATGCACCCATTATATTAAAGCAAGATCCATTACACCCATTACCCTGGGGTACTCAGACTTCTCCCGGTTTTGCCAAATTTGGCCATTTGATGACTTTTGCCCTTAAGAATGACGTCACCCGCTCTATCATTGGGCAAATTACATCATTTGGCACAAACATGGGTTACTTATACTTCACCCGACTAGACTCAACAACATGTAAGCACAACCCCACAAATTTAACCGATTTTAAGGCACAAAAATACGGGAATTTAACATTATAAACACTATGGGCGAAATATTCAAATTAAAACAGGCACATACAACACAATTAACATTAGAGAGGCCCAACACACGACAACAAGATAAGATCATTGCAAATGAGTACAAAATGCTACAAGTAAACTTGGGGTTCGGAAAACCAACCTTCGATGCCGCTTAAAATGATATTGAAATGCTACGCGGCAATATAATCCACTCTGTACACAATTCCAATGACTAAAACATGGTAGAAATGCAAAAATATAGGGAACTAAAGTGCGGGTGTGTGTTTGGGAAGATTAAAAGTGAGGGAAAGTGAAATAATTTGAAACTTTAAACCTTTGGCCTTTAAAAATCGTTCAGTTGGCGCCTATTTGGTGACATTAGTCGTGCTCGCCGACCCATTCGGCGACACGCCGAGTGGTTACTTACCTTGTCGAGTTTTACAGGACATCCAGTTATTGTGGAGGTCCAAACGGCAGACTAGATCGCGATCGCCGACCTGGTCGGCGATTCGCTAAGTTTCTCCTCGGCTTGCCGAGTTTTACAGACTCCAATTTAAATTTATCTTGACTCCAACGGCGGTCCAGGTCGGGCTCGTGGACCTCTTTGGCGATACGCCGACTTGACTTTTAGCTCGCCAATCTTTACCTTTCTAACACTTTCTACACTTTAACCTGCACAATCAATACACCATTATTTACAAAACACAAATAAATCGATAAGCACTTGGGTTGCCTCCCAAAAAGCTCCTTAGTTAACATCGTGGAATGACTTCTCTGCTCAATTGTGATTTTCGGGGTAGAGACGAGACAACACATGACCCATTTGGGCCTCCAGCAGCTGAACATATGTGGAATGGGAAGAAGTCATCTCATTTAACAATAAGACATTCTCTTTTATCTCATTCAACACCTTGTCGTGCTCTTCGACTTTGTGAAGAATGAGAAAGAGTATCTCTTCTATTTGTCCACCCTCGTATACCTTGGGCTTTATAAGCTCATGAGGGGGAATATACCGGTCTTTCTTGTCTGGTGCTTCCAATTCCATGATATTTTTGGCCACTAGATCCAGTTGAGTCAAAAGTGTGGCCAAAATCTGGTCCTTCTCAGTCTCTGTGTTGGTCTTGGCCATGTGATCAAGGAGCTAGACTGCTAATGCATAAGGTAGTCGTGAGAGACCTCTTGGAGACATTTGGTCAGCCACTCCTCTGTTTTCCGGACCAAGACCTCTATAGAAGCAGCTCAATAGCATGTTATCTGCGATTCTATGAGTTTGGCATTGCAGCAA
Source organism: Solanum piurae (assembly GCA_029582685.1). Lineage (NCBI taxonomy): Eukaryota > Viridiplantae > Streptophyta > Magnoliopsida > Solanales > Solanaceae > Solanum > Solanum piurae. Next base: position 13,951 of record JAJOOO010004375.1, on the reverse strand, counting down.
TAGTGACTTAAATCTCAGCCACAACTCAGAGAACCAAGGATATGATATCTGTTGGGTAAGAACAAAGACAAATTTAAGGCTTAAATTGGGTTCAAGAGATAAGCTTTTCATTTGGTTTTTTTTTTTGGCTTTTTACTGGTTTAACAAAAATGGCCTACTGATCCTTTCCTATCCGGTTATTCTCAGATTCAAGCAAGACTACTTAGGCAAGTTCTAGTTTCTGCTCCTAGTGTTAAACTTCAATCAAAACTTACACACACACGACACATGACTGCATTTTTTAGTTTCTTGGTTCACCAATTAATTGGTCAGATTAACCGTGTTCAACATATCAGTATCTAAGATGTCATATAAAGATCGTAACAGTCAAACTCAGATTCAGGTCCTAATTTTTCACAGACTAGCTGCTGCACAACTCAACACACAAAACACCCAAAATAGTAATACACAAATACAACCTCCATTTTTTTAACAGCTATGGCAAGTTGCTCACCACCCCCTCCCTAAATAAAAAGGACTTTGCCCTTAAAGTAGATACAGAACCATAAAACATACAGGGCTATGAGGAGGGGTCATACCTACGATGCTCTAGGTGCCGGTCTTCAAATCAGCATCGACACCCATATCAATGGGTGCACTCTCAAAATTCGATACCTGATCAGGTTGGTCCTCACTTGTCGAGGTAGGTACCCCACTACCACAAGCTCCAACTAAAGCTGCATCTCGTTGTTGTTGTTGTTGTTCAAGGGCTTCCTTTTAATGAGCTTACTTCTTTGAGGCTCGATGAGCTCTCTTTTCTTGCCTCTTTGCCTCTCTGGCCGGGTCAATAGGGGTTCCTCATCAAGTTCTCCAGCTTTGTGTTTTCTTGTGCCGAACTTAGTTGTGGTGAGTTCTCCCCAAAGATCATCAATGGATTGAGTGGACGGTGCCTAAGTTAGCATTTGCATTAAATAATTTTGCACTATTGGAGTGGGTACCTGTACTGGCTTTTCAGCCAGTTTAGCAATTTGAGTTCTCATCTTGACCAACTGTGATTTGAACTCTTCAGTCTCTACTGAACTGGCAGTCTGGAATCGATCTTGGACAAGGTTCTCTAACCCATCCAATCTGTCTTTTAAGACAACCATATCCTTCCGCACCTCATCTTTTATCTCTTTTTTCGCAGCTAACACCTTCGTCTCTATCAGTTGAGGCATCCAGATTACAATCTAGTCTGCCAATGTCCTGGTTTGGCGCTGATCTACAACCAATTTCTCAAGAAAAAGCATAGGAATAGTAACAAAAGTACCTGGAGCTTGGGAGGCTGAAGGTGGAGGTGTTGGTACCTCTGTGGAAGGCTGTGATGACTCTCCTTGCTCTGGGTCTCTGTCTGTCTATGAGATTTCAAGTGGGACATGAGGAACAACAACTAAAGTACCCACCGCCGCAGACATCCTTGATTTTAGAAACCTGGATGAGTCCGAATGTGTCACGCCATCTGTCAATCAGTGTGTTTGGGGGAATGTCCGCTTATCTACACAATTTTGCTATCAGACAGGGAAATAGAAACCCAACTTTCTCATTTAATGCTATGTTTCTCATCTCAGTAGCTATGATGCGCCCCACATTGACCGGGGTTGTTGTGCATCACAATTGAGCATGCACAACAGCCCACCATACCTTGGATGGAAATGATAATAAAGCTTTTGGGATCAGTATTGGCATTGTGGTGACCCAAACTGTATTTTCGCCATCTATGGAAATTTGTTTTGCAATCCAGCACAACACCGTCTCGTGAGAACTCTAAATCTCCATAGTAGTGTCACTAGTGACTTCACGATGTTTGCCCTAAAAAAGGCCAACTGAAGCCAGTGCAGAGTATTCAGAGCCATGCAACATTCTGTTAATAGTGGCCTCTGAGATATCTACTGATTTTCCCCGAACTACAATAAAATTGAGTGGACCCCATGTAATGGCAATGTCTCTCTGTCCACGCTTTGTAGTATTTGTGTCTGCAGCAAAATTCATCAGTGTGGCTGTATACGAGGAGTAAAACTCTCTAGTCAGGTGGCACAAGTATTCCCCAGGTGCATTATCCATCCAATCAAACTGATGAAATTTAAACGTCCGATAAATGTCTGGGAATGCTTTAATGTGAGCTACCAGCACTCTAGTCTCCGACATGATTGCCCGACTCTTGAAATTGCCAGTCTTGGTCACAATCCCATTTTTGAAAAATTCTTCAGATAGGTTCACAGTCCACATGGAACGGTAACAGGCAATCAACTGTAGTCTCAATGCAGGATTAGGTTCATGAGAATTCACATACATCACTATGGTATCATCATCGGTGATCTCTACATCATCCTCTCTATTAGCCGCTTCCCCTCGTACTCTAGTTTCAACTTCTTTATTAGCCACAGGTGGAGAGGTGTCTGTATCATCCTGAGAACCGTTTTCAGATTCTGCACTCCCCCCCGAGTCATCAGCAGATTGACTACCAGCAGTAACATCAAATTAATTGCCCGAGTTCTCCCCGTTATAAGAACTACTACCTCCCTCTTCAAACTGAGGAGGAGTGTCCTAGAGGATAGCTATTTTGGCCAGTGATCTAGTAGCCCGAGGCGAGTGATTATCAGGTGTAACATTTATTTGCAGCTCAGAACCACTAGCTTCGGAGTCGTCATGGCCTTCTGATTGAGAAGTAGTGGGGGGCAGGTTTTGTTGCATTCTTTCTTCTCGGACCCATTGTACTTGCACTATAGAAACAAATACTTGTCGCCAAAAATTAAGAGAGCAGCAACCATAGAATTGCGATTCCTAAGGAATTTGGAATTAGGGTGCAGAATCTATGATGAACTTGTAATCAATTTATGATAGAATTGATTTTAATCTTTGAAGGACCGTTATGGGAGAGAAAAGAGGAGGAAAAATTGACTTTTTGACCTTTGGAATCGAATACATACGTTTAATTGTGAGTTGGTTTACGCGCGGGTCGGGTCAGATATGGGTAGCACTAGGTTGTAAAGTACGAACCGTGAAGTTGCCCGTAAAGGGCATCACGGTCCGTGACCCTAACTTAGATCCAACACTTGACTGCGGAAGACCACGGACTGTAAAGCCACCCGTGAAGGGCATCACGGTCCGTGAACCTGTCCGTGACCGTGACTTAGAAACTTGACATTCATACATGAGGTTCACGAGAAGCTAGACGGTTCGTACAAGCTCTGAAGGACCGTGAACCCTTCCGTGAACCTTTTTCATGCAATTTCCAGTAGCCTCCTTAGGTTGGTCCTCAAGTTGACGGACCGTGACAGTGCCCGGGAAGGGCACCACGGTCGGTGAGACTATCCGTGAAGTTCAGTCTGCACCACTTTCTGCAATTTTTCACCTAATCTCTCCTGCACACATCAACACACAGTGACTCTATAAAAACAAAAAAAAATAAGGAAAAAGGGAACATACCTAGTACAATTACATCTTGGGTTTCCTCCCAAGCGGCGTACAATTTAACGTCGCGGTGCGATGCAGGTTACTTGATTACTCAGACTTCATCAAGTGTACATTCCTCTACAATCTTCACATCCTCAGGAACACCCAAATATGCCTTAATTCGCTGGCCATCAGCTTTGAACCTCTCGCCTTTATCATTTTCTAGCTCAATGGCACCAGATTGAAACACCTGTGTGACCTTAAAAGGTCCAAACCATTTAGATCTCAACCTGCCTGGAAACAAACGAAGTCTGGAGTTGAAGAGTAAAACTAAGTCACCAGGAGTGAAGCTTTTTTTCTCAATATACTTGTCATGATATAGCCTCATCCTCTCCTTATACAGTGCGAACCTCTCATAGGCTCTCAAACGGAACTCATCCATCTCATTGATCTGATCTAGCCTCAAGTGTGCAGTTTCGCTCCAATTGAGGTTCAGTTTCTTCAACGCCCAGAGTGCTCTATGATCAAGCTCAACTGGCAAATGACATGCCTTTCCAAAAACCAATTGATATGGAGACATACAAATAGGTGTATTGAAAGTTGTCTGATATGCCCATAGAGCATCATCTAGCTTCCGTGCCTAATCTGTCTTGTTGGCATTCACTGTCTTTGCCAAGGTTGCTTTAATTTTCCTGTTGGAAACCTCTACTTGTCCATTGGTCTGTGGATGATAAAGTGTTGCAACCTTGTGTTGTTTTACCCCATACTTGGTCAGAAGTGCACTGAACACAATGTTGCAGAAGTGAGAACCACCATCATTGATAATGGCTCTGGGTGTTCCAAACCTTGAAAATATGTTCTTTTTCAGGAAACCAACAACACTTTTGCCATCATTCTCAGGCAAAGCAACGGCCTCAACTCATTTGGACACATAATCGACTACAACCAATATATACTTCTGCCCATAAAAACTCACGAATGGTCCCATGAAATCGATGCCTCACACATCAAACAATTCCACCTCCAGAATAGGTGTTATGGGTAACTCATGGCGCCAAGAGATGGCTCCTTGACCCTGGCACTCATCACAACTCCTTACTATGTCCCTTGCATCTTGATGAATTGTGGGCCAGTAGTACCCACACTGAAGTATCTTGTGGGCTGTTCGAGCACCACCATGATGACCACCTACTGTAGATGAGTGACATGCCTCCAAAATGTGCAGCATCTCAGCTTCAAATGCACCGCCTGATGATGTTATTAGCGCAAATCCTGTACAAATATGGTTCATCCCAGAAATACTTACCTACATCATGCATGAACTTCTTTCTTTGCTGAAATGTTAGTCCTTCAGGCATTACATCACTAACAAGAAAATTAGCGTAATCAACAAACCAAGGAATAAGGTCAAGAGTTGCAGCTAATACTTGCTCATCCGGGAATGTATCATCTATCTCAAGCTCAAGATCTTCCTTATTTGCAGCCTCCAACCTAGACATGTGATCAGCTACCTGGTTCTCACAACCTCTCTTATCCGTCACTTCAAAGTCAAACTCTTGGAGAAGTAGCACCCATCGGATCAGCCTAGGCTTGCCATCTTTATTTTCCATGATGTATCTCAGGGCAACATGGTCTGTATGAATTATCACCTTAGTGCCCATCAAGTACGCTCAAAACTTTTCAAACGCATAGACCACCGCCAATAGTTCTTGCTCAGTGATAGTGTAGTTTCGTTGTGCCCCATTCAATGACTTACTAGCATAGTAAATCGTATGAAACATCTTGTTGCGCTTCTTCCCCAACACGACTCCTATTGCAGTCCCACTAGCATCACACATCACCTCAAATGGCTCCGCCCAGTTTGGGCCAATGATCACTGGTGCTGAAATTAGCTTTTCCTTTAGGCACTCAAATGCTTTAAGACATGCCTCATCAAAGAAAAATTTAACCTCCTTCTCCAAAAGCTTGCACATGGAGTGTGCAATTTTGGTGAAGTCCTTGATGAAATGCTTATAGAACCCGTCGTGGCCTAGGAAGCTTCTAACACCCTTCACACAGATATGTGGAGGTAACTTTTCAATATACTCAATTTTGGCCTTGTCGACCTCAATCCCTTTCTGCAACACTTTGTGACCAAGGACTAGGCCCTCCTTTACCATGAAATGGCACTTCTCCCAATTTAGCACTAGATTGGCCTCCTCACATCTTTGTAGAGCCCTGCTAAGATTCAACAAACAGTAATCAAAAGTATCACCTACTTCAGAGAAGTCATCCATAAATACCTCTAGAGTGTCCTCAACCATGTCTGAAAAGATGGACATCATACACCTTTGGAATATTGCTGGTGCATTACATAGTCCAAACGACATGCGCTTAAACACAAAAGTGCCATAAGGACATGTGAAGGTGGTCTTTTCCTGATCTTCAGGAGAAATTGATATCTGGGTGTAGCCAGAATATCCATCTAAAATACAGTACCACTATTTACCTGCTAACTTATCAAGCATCTGATCCATGAAAGACATGGGGAAATGATCCCTCAAAGTCAACTTGTTCAGCTTCTTGTAGTCCATACACACTCGCCATCCAGTGACTAGTCTCTGTGGGACTAACTAATTTTTGGCATTTGCCACCACAGTCATACCGCCCTTTTTAGGCACACACTGCACTGGACTAGCCCAGTGACTGTCAGAAATGGGATAGACCACCCCAACATCTAACCACTTGATTATTTCTTTCTTAACCACCTCTTGCATAGGTCGGTTTATCCTCCGCTGGTGTTCAATGCTTGGGCTGCAGTCCTCCTCAAGCTGAATCTTGTGGGTGCATATACTCGGAGGTATTCTAATTATATCAGCAATGGTCCACCCAATGGCCCTTTTGTACCTTCTCAACACCTTGATCACCTCCTACACCTATTCTTCATTTAAATATGCAACCAAGGTCACAGGTAAAGTGTTGTTAGTACCCAAAAATACATACCTGAGGTGACTGGGTAACTGTTTCAGTTCCAGCACCGGTGGCTCCTCGATGGATGGTTTTGCTAGAGGACTTGGCCTATTTTTCAAGTCCAGGTCTAATTTCTTTGGAGCATACGAGTGTGCTCCCATACCCTGCAAAGCATTCGCGGTCTCTATGTAGTCAGACCGGAAATCAGCATCAAAGTTCATCAGCACTGCTGCTAAGGTTTCAACAGCCATCCTCTCTTCTATGGGTATCCTCATGTCTTCATCAGCAACCACCTCTTTGGCAGATACCACATTCATATCATTGGGTTGCTTCATTGACCTACAAATATTGAACTTTACCTTATCCTTGTTGAGTCTGGACTTTTTCTCTCCTCTCTCAACATCTACCAAGGCTCTTCCTGTCGCCAAAAATGGTCTTCCCAAAATGATGGGTACCTCAAAGTCCACTTCGCAATCCAGGATCAAGAAATCAGCCGGAAAGATGAAGGTATCCACCTTAACCAGTATATCACAAAGGAATCCCACTGGACGCTTTACTGACCTATCAACCATCATCAACCTTATTGATGTGGGTTTTGGAACTCCCAATCTCAATTTCTTGTAGATGTCTAATAGCATCAAGTTGATGCTGGCTCCTAGATCACACAAAGCTTTTGCAAACTTAATTGATCCAATGGTGCATGGGATAGTGAATGCACCTAGATATTCCTTTTTATGAACCAGAGATCTGGTAGCAATAGCGCTGCAATGATGAACATCATTTGAAAAGTCAAGACTTAGAGCTCTTTTCTTGGTAACCAAGTCTTTCATGAACTTAGCATATTATGGCATCTGCTCCAGGGCTTCCACCAGTGGGATGTTTACTGAAAGTTACTTCAACATGGTGATGAACTTTGTAAACTTCCCATCTTCAACTTTCTTTTTGAGGCTTTGAGGGAAAGGAGGAGGTGGTCTGGGAGTCTGCTGTAAAGGCAGGTTTTCCTCGACCTATTTCTCCTTTCCTCTCGCAGGTTATGCTTTAGGCTGAGGATTCGCCAAATCATCTACTTGTTCAGCTTCATCCTCCTCTCTGCCAGCTTGCTCCAAGACCTGTTCATGTTTGGTACCTGCAGAAATAGGGTCAGTAAGAACTTTACCACTCCTGGTGGCGATGGCCATGTAGTGCCCATCCTTCGTAGGATTTTGTATAGTGTCACTTGGTAGTGACCCATTCTTCCTCTGATTCAGTGAAGCTGAGAGTTGCCCTAACTGCTGCTCAATTAGTTTAATAGAGGTGGTATGAGAGTCCACTAACTGACTCATGCTCGAGAAATCACCTCTCATTTATTTTACCCCTGCATCAGTTGATTCAACTTTCTGGAGTACCTTTGCCATCATGTCTTCCAGCTTAGACCCACTGGAACTACCACTTGCCCGGTCTCTATTACCTGGAGGTACATAAACACCACTGCGATCATTCCTATAACCATCTTTGTTTTGCCAGCTTCCCTAATCTCTATTTGCTGGCCTATCATACTGACCATCCCTAGCATAGCTCCGACCTGCGTTTCCAGAATTGTAACCCTGATTTCTAGAGTTATAATTCTGGAAACCTCCTTGGTTCCCCAAGTAGTTAGCTTCCTCATCAAGGTCAATTTCCTAATCCTCATACCTGTTTTGCTGTCCCACAACATTTACCTTTTCAGACATGGCAACAATATGCTTTGTGAGCAAATCTATTTGTGTCCGCATATGTGCCATGTCTTGGTCCCTTTCTTATTCTATCTTCCTCTATTCAACTGAAAGTTCAATTGTGTAACCAATCTCTCCCACCTCTGCATATCTAGTGTACCAAGCCCTATTGTTCTTTGACACTTCGTCTAACAGTTGTATGCTCTCCAAGAATGGCTTTCTCATGAATGTACCTCCACAAACTGCATCAACAACAGGTTTAGTAACATAGTTTAAAGATCTATAGAAAGCTTGTTTCAGATGCCTCTCAATAAGATCATGGTTAGGACATTTCTTCAGCTTTTGGCTGAATCTCCACCAAGTGTCATGCATTGCTTCTCCTGGTAGCTACTTGTGCGTACTTATCTTGTCCTTCATCTGCAACTCTTTTGATTCTGGGAAGAATCGTTCCAGGAAAGCTTCATTCAGCTCATTCCACATTCTAATAGAGTCGTCTGGCATCTCATTCAGCTAGTTAGTTGCCTCTCTAGTAAGAGACAATGGAAACAACCTCAATCTCATTGTTGTTTGGCCACTCCAGGAATCTCTTCTGACTTATAGATTCCCACAAAGTTCATTAGGTGTTGATTTTCACCATCACCAGCTGCACCCCTAAACATACCATTCAGGTTCAACAATTGGATCATAGTGCTGGTTATTGTGAACTTAACACCTGGAGGTAGTGCAGGTAACACTATAGCTCAAGTGGCTCCAGCTCCATCCAAGTCAGCATCATCTTCTTCATACATCATATGAGCTGGATACTGAGCTCTACCCCTTGGGGCTATTAGTTGGCGATGGGGATGGACTAATCCTTCCACCCCTCTGTTCTCATCTACTGCCCTAGGTTGATTGATTCCAGCATTTTGTTGGGCACCTGGCCTAGGTTGATTGATTACAGCAGTTTGTTGAACATTCCTTGCAGCATCAATTTCAGCTGTTAAGCCTAGTCTGTGCCTCTGAGCCTCTAGTTCTTGTGCATTAACCATCTTTTAAAGAATTCTGTGAAATTCAGGGTCGTAAGGAAGCAATGTGTCTCCTTTACTTCTAGTGTTGGGCATGCACAATCGGATTCACCTAAAAGAGATACAAACATGAAACAAAACGTAAAATTATGAAATATAACTACAAATTGAATAAAATCTAGTAAAACACTTCTGAATTGAAATTCCCCGGCAGCGGCACCAAAATTTGATACGTCCAAACTTACATTTCAATTAAGAAGTGTAAACAGTCGATGTCAATTTACAGAACTCAACTAGAGTTGAGGTCGATCCCACAGAGAATTTCTTTACAGATAAGGTTTCACTGTCGCGTTTATTCGAATGTTGTTATTATCTGCTAAACAAATAACATCGGAAAGTAAATTGGGTATGGTTGAAATGTTATAATTACCATAACTTGCAGTCAAAATCCAGGTTCATGACTAACAAACTGGTTTGTTGTAAGATTGATTCAATTAATTAAGAGAAACCAGGATTATGTTCACCATGACTTTAGTTCTAGTGTTCTTCCGTAATTGAGCATCAAGCAAATCAATATTTATAAAATCATTGTGAGTTAAATTTATCTGACATTTCTCAACCTAATCAGATAATTATCACTCATGTTCTCTCGACCCTAGAGTGTTACTAACCTTGACCCTCGCTTACGATGATATGGTGTTAAAGTTCTTTTCCCTCGAACTCAAGCTTTAACTCCAATTTGTTAATTTAGTTCAGCTTTTTCCTAACTAGTATTTTTCTCTCAAACAAATAGCAGATACGGGCTCGTCTAATGCGTGCACTCACTAGAGTAAAATGATATTGAAAGCTAAAAAGTATAGGTTGTAAACACAAATTTCCCATTAATCGTTTCACGGAATCGTGACTAGAATTTCGTCATAGATCCCACAACCCCAGTCATGGTATTTAGCCACTCATGCTTTCACATAAACAATCAGTAATTAGGGATGAAAACATATTGAGAAAGACTTACGAAAATAATTAGCAAATCAACAATCACTTTGATAATATGATAGTCTGAATACAAACTTCCAACTGATAACAATAATTGAAAATCCAAAATCAAGAGCTAAGAGTAATACTGTGTTCTTAGTCGTAAAACGTAAGATAATGAATAATATCCCAAAAACGACCTAAAGTAATTCAAAATATAATGTTTAAAATGAGTCCTAGTCGAACTAGGATTGAAATGTCGGGTGGCTCTACGGCCACTTCTGTGGCTCGTAGAGGGCTTCACGAACCGTGAAGCCTTCCGTGAACTTCCCTTAGAACTTCCCAAAAGTTGCCCTTCAAACTTGGTCACTAGAAAATGCACCACGAGAGTCACCACGGTCCGTAGTGAGGACCACTGCCCATGAAGTGGTCTGTGGTCTTCACTTGGGTTTCAACTTAGTTCCAACTCTTGAATGCCTTCACTGGAAACTGAACCACGACAAGCACGACGGACGGTGGAGAGCACCACGGCCTGTGAAGTTGGCCGTGGTCTTCACCTGTTCATTTCCCTTTCAGCTCCTCTTAGGCCTTCACACTGGTTCAGTTTCACAGCCTCAACCACGGACCGTTATGAAGGTCGCGGTCTGTAAAGTTAGCCTTGAACTTCACTTCATCATTATCATTCTCTGCTTCTTTTTCCACTTTTGTACATACGCCATATCCTGCCTATACCATTAACAAACATATCAAAATATACAAGAACACACTTAATTATAGTATTAGTTCCTCGTTTTTAAGCATCAAATGTGCCAAGATTTCGCGGCACATCAATCCCACAGGGAGTGATACGTAATTGAGAATCAATAGAAAAGCATGAATATGCTCAAGTCAATCATAGGTAAAAACATTTACGAATAAAAGTATGGTTCAAGTTTGGGGTGACACAAGTGTCAAATAACAAGGGGGTTTTGAGTTAAGTTATCACCTACAACAACAACTAATACGAGTATACAAGTAAGGAGACATGTTCTTGGAATGTGATCGGATTATTGGCTAAGGTAGACAAATGGATGATTGCAATCAATAGTGAATTGTTGTAAATCAGAGACTAAGCTAAACATTAGTGGGGATAAACTTTCTCTCAAACAATTTACCCCGAATCAAATTGGTTTCTCTCGAACACCAATAACCAGCAATTAAGAACAACCTACACTTTAGTCCATTCACTCTCTCGAGCTGAATATGTGGAAGAGGGTTTAGGATTCACTCTCTCGAGCTGAACTCATAACAACCCAATACCCAAAGACCATCAAATCAATAATCTTGGTTTTAAAATCTCTCTCTCGAGCAAGCCAAAAATACGAAGGTAGAGTTGCATTTGCAACTACAACCCTTTAGATTAAACCACATTTACTGAATGAAATCACTTTAAAACAACATTTACACTATCAATTAACAACACCCAATAGCTAAATCAACCCAAAATCACATAATCACACCCCAAGAATTGGGGTTTTAGATAGACATCATAAAAAGATAAAAAAATGTTACCAAATTGTGTTTCTATCAACTGGGTAAGATTAATTTCGTCTTTACAAAGGTCTAAGATGAAGAATCTTCAACACCCACTTCCAATTTCGCAGAAATGGAAATCTTCAAAGCTAAGGAAAAATTGTCTCCAAACTCAGTTCTAAGCTCTGTACTAAAAAACTGATAATTATGAAAATTTGATTAAAGACTGGATGCTAAACTAAGAATTTTAAAATGTATTTATAGTCACCAAAACTCGTGCAGCGAAGGACCATTCGACGCAATAAGTTGAAATCACTGATCCACTCGGTCATCCGCCGTTTGGTCAATTCCATTGCTTTTTGCTTTGGCCTTCAGCATCTTCAAGTTCTGTAACTTTGAGCAATATAGTACTGCATCGCGGAACCATTCGCCGACTCGCCGACTGCTCCTTTCTATTGCTGACTTGATTTTTTCCTTCAGGGCTTGGCACACTGGAACATTAGGCGAGACCATGGCCATTCTGCGACTCGCCCAATGGTTTACTCAGGCCTTCTTTTCTTCATTCTTTCAGCTGCCTTATTCCTTTTTGCTCATTAATGTCCATGCTTTGTTCGTCAATCCAAATACCTAAAAATCAAGGATTTACATCAGTTATTGGCATAAAATATGCATTTGAGGATAATAAATCTATTAAAATAAAGCCCTAAATGAGTCCAAATTGTGGACTCATCAGTAACACTGAAATCCATGTTAAGCTCACATGGTCTATGTTGGTTAATGCTTAATCCCACTATGAAAACAATATGAAAAATAATATGAATTATGAGCTATGGTTACTCAAGAAGCTTTACTTAGTTTGGGTGACATTATGGAATCTTATTCATGCATTGCACAAGTGAGTACTCTAATATGAGTTTATTACTAGATGTATGTGCTTACTCTACCAAGTATTAGCATTCAAGGCTTAAACCTGTTTCATCATCAAAGTGCTAACCCTTGGCACATATTCCTCTTATATAAATCAAAATGATCCTAGATTACACATGGTACATATGTTTATATGTTGGATATACAATCTGCCCATATCTTGCAAACTTGTTTCAATGGTTTGCTCCATCATATAAGTCATATTTTCACATGGTCATATGTTTCCTTTATTGGTTATCACTCCCATTGTGTTTGACTATAATGTTACCTCACAAGAGCCCTACTTGCTCTATTGTTTATTTTATATGTACTTACTTAGAATATGTATCCGTCCCTAAGTTGAATCTGCCCACGTGTTTCCTTGGTTCAATGACCTTGTAATTGACATTAATTAGTAAGTATGTGGCTATAATATAGAGTTCATATCTCTTGGTTGAATGTTAAATGTTTGATTTGTGCTTCAATTTGAGATGTCAAAGATGTTTATTAAGACAAATAAGCTCCTAAATATTACGTTCGTGTCAGAATTGCTTTCCATGTCATTGTTATTATCTTTAAGTCCATATTCATATGTCTCCTACTACGTTTTACTGTCACAAAGTTGAATAACGCTATGACCACCAAAAGAATAATCTCAAAAGAGTTGTGAACATCAAAAGAACAATCTCAAAGATTATAGAGAAAAGGTAAAATGAATCTATATAATTATGGGTGGCAGCTCAGGTGTTAAAATATCTAGCATGGGCTGATCATAAATCTAGTACTTAATGGCGGCAGCTTAAGGGTTGTAATACCTAGCAAGGGCTGATCCCAATCTATATTATTATGGGTGGCAGCCCAGAGGCTAAAACCTAGCATGGGTCGATCCCGATTTGTATATTTATGAGGACCGCATCCCAGGGGTTAAAATTCCTACCATAGGTCATGCTCTTCTACCACTGATCAACTGGTTATTTGTATCATATGCCTTATAGAGATTAGAACACACAGAAAAGTAAAGAAAAGAGTGTAACATACACGATTTCACAAGTAAAAGGAAAGGTGGTCTCTAATACTTATCTATTTGTATTTGGTTTCACTCGAGCTCTCATTTAACATATGGTTGTATTATGCATTACATATTCAGTACATTTTTTCGTACGATCGTATGCAATATATTTACCCAACTATGAGTCGGGGTCAATCCCACAGAGAATATGGAAGAATATTGTCAATAACAAATATTTAACTCGATAGTCGTTATATAAAAATGGGGGGATTTAAATTGAAATAAAATAAAAATAATAAAAAGGTAGCTTTGAACTAAGTATTTATTTATATTCAGATTATTAAAAGTAACTAGGAATGTGTTCCCCATAAGCTCATAACGCGGTAATCCTAATAATAGTAATTCTTTTCTAGTGTATTACATGCAAAGTGATAAGTTAGGTATCTCTAAATCCTTGGTCCGGCATCTAGAGAATTTCACCCCGCACCTTGGTCCGG